>MU666569.1:4736-28131 GCA_026770625.1 Nicotiana glauca
GAATTGACCATTGGTCCAGTGGAATTCACCATGGAATTCCAAGTGGTAGATGTGGCAGTATCATACAATCTTCTATTGGGACGACCCTGGATCCATGCCGCAAAAGCAGTGCCTTCTACGTTGCATCAGATAGTGAAATTTGAGTGGGACAGGCAAGAGATAGTGGTGCACGGGGATGATGGTACAGGCACCGTGGGTGATGCCATTTTACCCTTCATAGAGACCGATGACGACAAGGTCCTTGGGTCTACCAGATTTTTGATACAGTCTTAGTTGACAAAATTTCTGAAGGTGAGAACCTTCCACTGCCCAGAATTGCAGCGGCCACCTTCATGATAGCCTCGGAAATGTTAAACAGTGGGTTTATACCCGGCAAAGGTTTGGGGGTCGACTTGCAAGGTATTGTCCAACCAGTTTCGCTGCCCAAGAATCTGGATACTTTTAGGTTGGGATACAAGCCTACAACAGCAGACGTAAGACAAGCTCGAAAGTTAAAGAATAGAGGTTGGGTGCTTCCCAAGCCGGTTCCGCATCTCTCCAGATCCTTTGTCAAAGCGGGTAGCGAAAGGTTGTCGGCCCCGAAAGTTCTCGGACCGCTGATTGGTTTAGATGGGGATTTGAATCAAAGTTTTGAAAGGTTGTTCACCGACGTCAACATGATAGAAGCTGGAGAAGGTTCCAGTAAGGCAGATATACAGTTTGTGGGGCCTAGGGCCAATATCAACAATTGGACATCTACTCCTCTTCCTATCCGGAGGGAGTCTTGGTAGTAGGCTCTGATTTTTCTTTCTTGCTTTCTGGATTATTCTAGGGTGTAATCCAAATTTTGTTTTATTTTGTATTCGGCAAAAGTGTGAAACTCTGTTACCCCGCATTTTAATAAAATGAAAGTTTTCTCCCTTTATTTTGTTTTAATCTTGTTTTCTTCTTTTTTCTTTCTGAACAGTTCTCTTTATACTGGTTCTAATGACATGACATACGCAACGGATCTTCAACCTAGTCTAAAAAATCAATCTGATTCCAAACTAATTGTACAAGATGTCGATTATGACGATGAATTGGAGTACGATGAGGATGATGCCTTTGAAGAGATAAACAGAGAATTAAGCCAGTTCGAAGAGAAACCCAAGCCTAATTTGAATGACACTGAAGCGGTCAATTTGGGGGATGTCAACAATGTTCGGGAAACCAAAATCAGCATCCACATTGAGCCGGACATCAGGGAGGAACTAATCAAAACACTCGTCGAGTTCAAAGACGTTTTTGCATGGTGGTATGATGACATGACGGGCTTAAGCACCGATCTAGTGGTTCACAAATTGCCCACTGACCCGACATGCCCTCCCGTCAAGCAGAAATTGAGGAAGTTCAAAACTGATATGAGTGTGAAGATTAAGGAAGAAATAAACAAGAAATTAGACGCAAAGGTTATTCGAGTCACTAGATATCCAGAATGGTTAGCTAACGTTGTTCCGGTACCGAAGAAGGACGGGAAGATCAGAGTATGTGTGGACTATCGCAATCTTAACAAAGCAAGCCCAAAGGATAACTTCCCACTACCTAATATCCACCTCTTAATTGACAACTGTGAAAAGCGAGAGATTGGTCTTTCGTGGATTGCTACGCTGGGTATCATCAGATCCTGATGGATGAGGAAGATGCAGAGAAGAGGACTTTTATCACGCCATGGGGAACTTACTGCTACCAGGTGATGCCATTTGGTTTGAAGAATGTTGGGGCGACGTACATGAGAGCAATGACTACTGTGTTTCATGACATGATACACAAAGAGATTGAGGTGTACGTGGATGATGTAATCATAAAATCCAAGCACCAGGAAGATCATGTAGCAGACCTAAGGAAGTTCTTCCAGAGACTTCGAAAGTACGATATTAAGCTCAACCCAGCCAAATGTGCATTTGGTGTTCCATCTGGGAAGCTGTTGGGATTCATCGTCAGTCGGCGAGGCATTGAGTTGGACCCATCAAAGATCAAATCCGTCTAAGAATTGCCACCGTCGAAGAACAAAACAGAAGTGATGAGTCTGTTGGGAAGGTTAAACTATATCAGCAGGTTTATCGCTCAACTCACGGCAACGTGTGAACCCATTTTTTGACTACTGAAGAAAGATGCTGCAGTAGAATGGACGGAAGAATGTCAAGGAGCATTTATCCAAATCAAAGGGTATCTATCAAACCCACCTGTGTTGGTTCCACCCGAGCCGGGAAGACCTTTGATTCTCTATCTAACGGTCCTGGAAAATTCATTTGGTTGCATACTAGGGCAACACGACATTACAGGAAGGAAAGAGCAATCCATCTATTATCTCAGCAAGAAGTTTACGGTCTACGAGGTTAAGTACACTCAGCTTGAGAAAACATGTTGCGCCTTAACTTGGGTGGCACAGAAACTGAAGCATTATCTGTCATCCTATACTACTTATCTCATTTCGTGTTTGGATCCATTGAAGTATATTTTCCAGAAGCCTATGCCCACAGGGAGGCTGGCGAAATGGCAAATATTACTCATGGAGTTTGACATCGTCTATGTGACGAGGACGGCCATGAAAGCCCAAGCATTGGCCGATCATTTGGCGGAGAATCCTGTTGACGAAGAATACGAGCCATTGAGGACGTATTTTCCCGATGAAGAGGTGATGCATATAGATGAGTTGGAATCGACCAGGGAACCGGGGTGGAAGCTTTTCTTTGATGGAGCTGCAAATGCAAAGGGGGTTGGAATCGGAGCAGTACTCATTTCTGAAACAGGACATCATTATCCTGTTATGGCTCAATTGCGTTTCTATTGTACCAACAGCATGGCTGAGTATGAGGCATGCATATTGGGCCTATGTTTAGCAGCCGATATGGATGTCCAGGACGTTTTGGTCTTGGGAGATTCGGACCTCTTGGTGCATCAGATTCAGGGTGAATGGGAAACACGAGATTTAAAGCTCATACCATATCGACAATGCTTGCACGATCTGAGCAAGCGATTTCGATCAGTGGAGTTCAGACATATCCCAAGAGTCCACAATGAGGTTGCCGATGCTTTGGCCACTTTAGCATCGATTTTACACTACCCAGACAAAATTCATGGTGACCCGTTGCATATTCAGGTTCGTGATCAGCATGCCTATTGCCACATGGTAGAGGAAGAAATGGATGGCGAGCCATGGTTCTATGATGTCAAAGAATACCTCAGGATGGGGATATACCCGGAGCAGGCCACCGGATATCAAAAAAGAGCCATTCAATGATTGGCAAATGGGTTTTTCCTCAGTGGAGGAGTGCTGTACAAAAGAACACCAGATCTGGGTTTGTTGAGATTTATAGATGCTGGACAAGCCACGACAGTAATGACAGAAGTACATGTTGGAGTTTGTGGGCCACATATGAGTGGATATGTGTTGGCAAAGAAGATTCTTCGAGCAGGATATTATTGGCTCACTATGGAGCGTGATTGTATCAGTTTCGTGCGGAAATGTCATCAATGTCAAATACACGAAGATCTGATTCATTCTCCGCCAACAGAATTGCATGCAATGTCAGCGCCATGGCCATTTGTTGCATGGGGCATGGATGTCATCAGACCTATTGAGCCGGCAGCTTCCAACGGCCATAGGTTCATTCTGGTAACCATCGATTATTTCACTAAGTGGGTTGAGGCTAAGACTTTCAAGTTGGTAACCAAGAAGGCAGTGGTGGATTTCGTTCATTCCCATATCATTTGTAGATTTGGGATCCCGAAGGTGATCATCACGGACAATGGTGCTAATCTTAACAGTAGTTTGATGAAAGAGGTCTGTCAACAGTTCAAGATTACACAGCATAATTCCACCCCCTATTGTCCCAAGGCAAATGGCGCGGTTGAGGCAGCTAACAAGAACATAAAGAAGATATTAAGAAAAATGGTAGAAGGATCCAGACAATGGCATGAAAAGCTACCATTTGCGTTGTTGGGTTATCGCACTACTGTTCGTACTTCAGTAGGAGCAACTCCTTATTCGTTGGTATACGGAACTGAAGCAGTGATACCAGCAGAGGTTGAAATTCCATCCCTCTGAATTGTCGCTGAGGCTGGTATTGATGATGATGAATGGATCAAAGCCCGATTAGAACAGTTGAGCCTGATTGATGAAAAGAGATTGGCAGCAGTATGTCATGGCCAATTATATCAAAAGAGAATGGCAAGAGCATATAACAAGAAGGTGCATCCCAGGAAATTTGAAGTGGGACAGCAGGTGCTGAAACGAATCTTGCCACATCAGGCCGAAGCAAAGGGCAAGTTCGCCCCAAATTGGCAGGGGCCGTTTATTGTGACTAGGGTATTATCTAATGGCGCCTTATGTCTGACAGATATCGAGGGAAGATGCATCGATGTGGCTATCAATTCTGACGCAGTAAAGAGATATTATGTATGATCCTTTGATGTAATTGCTGTTGGTTTACTTTTTTGTTTGTATTTGGCATTTATCGGAGAATGAGATGACGAAGGCAATTTTTCTACTATCCAAACACTTTAACCTTTGCTTCTCCCCTTTGAGCCTTGATTATTCTTTCATACCCCTTTTTTGGAATCATTAATGAAGAAAAAAAAAATTAAAAAATATATAACAAAACAGGAAAGAAACAAAAGGAAAGTCACAAGAAATATAAAGGAATGAGTGAACTACGTTTGACCTGATTCCTCAAGAAGGATACGTAGGCGCCTCACGGCTCGGTCATAGTGTAGCAAAAAATCAAAGATTCCCCAAGCAAGAAAACTGGGGCAGAACTTATGTTTTAAATTTTGAAAATGTGATCCCAAGAGTTGTAATGCTTTACACATTAAAGTTATTTTGAGTCTTTTGATATCCTTTTCTTTTAGTCCCACACAAAAAACCGTATTGATGTCCAAAAAAGACCTCCCGATCAGTATCCGAAAGGTGCCGAGCCAGGCAAATGAAAGCCGAGAGCAACACACTGATCCCCGACTGAATAAGGGTCAGGAGCTGAAGGAATTGATAGCCAAAAGAGTCCCCTGTGGATAGAATCTTATCGGTAACCCTCCACTCCCCAGCGGAGAAAGAAAAATAAAAGGAGAGTCTTACCGGTGAAAACTTTTCATAGGCACCATAAGGCGACGAAAGCTGAGAGAAACAAAATGAGAGAGTCTTATGGTGAAAACCTTCACGGGCACCATGAGACGATGGGAGTCGAAAGAAATGAGAGAGTCTTGCTAAGTGAAAACCCCTCGAAGGGCACTATGGGACGACAAGATAGGAGTGGCGGAAAAAATCCGCATTCGGCAAAGATCAGGTACCTGCTCATCCCCAGCAAAATGAGGACATTAGAAAGATTGATTGATGCAAATAGACTGGGTTGATTAATCCGGAACACATGACATGATCGTTGGGATCGGTTATACCGTTCAGATAAGTCCTTTTTCCTTTTTCCGCATTTGTTCAGAAAGATCTTTTCTATCTTTTTGAAGTCATTACTTTTCTTTGTTTAAAGACTCTTCTCTAGCAGTTTGTTTTGAGAAAGATTTTTTGGAGCTTACTACCAATTGTCAAATGGTGCAAAACAGAATGCAAGCAGGACAGACCAAGGATAAGGGAAAACACGGAGAAAGACAGAAAAACCACAGTTGGGAAGTTTGTGGATAAGGATCATCGGGAAGAAGGAGCATCCCTAGCAGATCATCGAGCAAGAGAGTCAGACAACATGCAGCGGGGAAGGAAAATGGGAAAAATCATCCACGACAGGAATGATATCATACTCAGCAAATAACAACATTCCCCCAACAAGTTTTTGAGGAACGCATAGCAAGGAAAAGAGAAAGGGAAAAACCATCCCCGGCAGGAGTACGTTTTAAACTGACAAATTTTTCTTTGATTTGAGGCAGGGAAAGGAAATGTTATTGATGGAGGAAAGACGTGGCCACAAAGAAGATTATCAAACTGGGGCAGAAAATTTTCTCTCATTGCAAAAATTTTCTTGAAATCAAAAACCCATTTGAGGAAGATGGAAGATAACACAAGTTTTGAAGGAAATGGAATCCCAACAGTTTATGGAAGAAGGCGATACAAGTTTTAGAGAAAACGACCTTTAGAGAAACAAGATAATCTGAGTCTTAAAGGCAGTGGTCTTTGAACGAGGGTTATCCCCGGCGGTGCTGAAAGAAGGAAAACAACAAGTGTTAATGAAGGAAAATGTATCCCCAACAGATAGAACAAAAGGAAACGTGGGGTCAGAAAAAGCAAAAGGCCAATGTCATCCCCAACAAGTTTCAGAGAAGTGAAACACCATTTTGAGGGAAGCAGTTGTTATCGAAGAAGTCGGGAGCCCGCTCGTAGAACGGAGGTGTTGATTTTCAAGTTTGAAGGTTGAAGTCGGGAGCCCGCCCGTAGAACGGAGGTGTTACTTTTTAAGTTGTTGAACTCAGGAGCCTGCCCGTAGAACGGAGGTGTTGATTTTTGATTTGTTGAAGTCGGGAGCCCGCCCGTAGAACGGAGGTGCTGATTTTTAAGTTGTTGAAGTCGAGAGCCCGCCCGTAGAATGGAGGTGTTGATTTTGAGTTACTGCATTCGGGAGACCGCCCGTAGAATGGAGGTGCTGATTTTTTAGTTGTTGAAGTCGGGAGCCCGCCCGTAGAACGGAGGTGTTGATTTTGAGTTACTGCATTCGGGAGCCCGCCCGTAGAACGGAGGTGTTGATTTTTGATTTGTTGAAGCCGGGAGCCTGCCCGTAGAATGGAGGTGTTACTTTTTAAGATGTTGAAGTCGGGAGCCCGCCCGTAGAACGGAGGTGTTACTTTTTAAGTTGTTGAAGTCGGGAGCCCGCCCGTAGAACGAAGGTGTTGATTTTTATGTTGTTGAAGTCGGGAGCCCGCCCGTAGAACGGAGGTGTTACTTTTTAAGATGTTGAAGTCGGGAGCCCGCCCGTAGAACGGAGGTGTTGATTTTCAAGTTTGAAGGTTGAAGCCGGGAGCCCGCCCGTAGAACGGAGGTGTTACTTTTTAAGTTGTTGAAGTCGGGAGCCCGCCCGTAGAACGGAGGTGTTACTTTTTAAGTTGTTGAAGTCGGGAGCCCGCCCGTAGAACGGAGGTGTTACTTTTTATGATGTTGAAGTCGGGAGCCCGCCCGTAGAACGGAGACGTTGATTTTCAAGTTTGAAGGTTGAAGCCGGGAGCCCGCCCGTAGAACGGAGGTGTTACTTTTTAAGATGTTGAAGTCGGGGGCCCGCCCATAGAACGGAGGTGTTACTTTTTAAGTTATCGAAGTCGGGAGCCCACCCGTAGAACGGAGGTGTTACTTTTTAAGATGTTGAAGTCGGGAGCCCGCCCGTAGAACGGAGGTATTACTTTTTAAGTTTTTGAACTCACGAGCCCGCCTGTAGAACGGAGGTGTTGATTTTTGATTTGTTGAAGTCGGGAGCCCGCCCGTAGAACGGAGGTGCTGATTTTTAAGTTGTTGAAGTCGGGAGCCCGCCTGTAGAACGGAGGTGTTACTTTTCAAGTTTGAAGGTTGAAGTCGGGAGCCCGCCCGTATAATAGAGGAATACATTTCGAGTTGAAGTCAGTAAAGCGGATGATTACAGCAAGATCCCCAGCATAAGTTCAAGTTCGGCAGTCAAGAAAGGCCGACAATGTCAAGACAGAAATAAAGAAACATCAGAGGAAGCAAGCCAACAGGAAAACAAGGCGACAAGAACGAGCCTGAAAATTTAGATAAGGTTTTGTAATTCATGGACTAGTTTAGTCTAGCTTCTTATTTTTCATTTTTAGCCTGGTGTAATAAGGAGGTCAGTAAGCAGTAGCAGCAACAACAACGACAGTAACAGCAAGATCGCAGCTTCATGGTAGTCCCAGCTACCAAAACTTCCCGAACTACATTGACCTGATTCCCTTTTAACCAGGGATATGTAGGACACCTTTATCTTTGCATGAAAACTCTTCATGTTTTCAGACAAAGAGGGGCAGTTGTAAGCACGTGATTTTTGCCCTATATGAGAATTACTCCCAAAAATTCAAAAATAAAATAGTTTTGGGTCGTGTGTGATTTTTGTGAATTTTGTGTTATTTTTCTCTTATTGTTCGCGTTTGTCCATGTGTGTTTATTTGTTAAAATTAATATAAAATGCAAAATATGTCACATTTGCATCTAGTATTCAGTTCTACATTTAG
This sequence comes from Nicotiana glauca, assembly GCA_026770625.1. Lineage (NCBI taxonomy): Eukaryota > Viridiplantae > Streptophyta > Magnoliopsida > Solanales > Solanaceae > Nicotiana > Nicotiana glauca. The sequence continues at coordinate 12,906 of MU666569.1, forward strand.
GAGTAATTACGTTTGTTTGGCGATGAATGAAAATCACAAAAACATGTACTTTGCATTCTTAGCATTTAAGGTCTAGTTGTGCGATTCTATTTGAATTGATATTTAATGATGTGTGATAATTATTACTTAGAGTTAATTAACTATTTTTTAAGATAATTTTGGTTTTATAATTTAATTTAGGATTTTGATTTTAAAATTAGGAAATAAAAGGAAAAAGGAAAAGAAACAATTGAAAAATAAAGAGAAAACTCGGATCAGGCCCAAAACAGCCCAGTCCTCGCCCTAGTCCAGTCCGTCTGAGACCAAGCCCAAAACGACGTCGTCTAGGCATGGAGAATCTGAACCGTCGATCTCCTAAGATCGAACGGTCCAGTCCACCCCCAGCTTCGACAAAACGACATCGTTTCAAGCCTGTTGATCCAGGCCGTTCATTTCATTTGATCTGATGGCCGCAAATCGCTCCCATGCCCCGACCCATTCACGACCAAAGACCGATCCAATCCCGGGGAAAGCGAAGCGACGTCGTTTCCATTAATGAATGGATCCAAGCCGTTGATCTCATCAGATCGAACGGCCTAGATTCATTCCACCCGTTCATATATAAGCAACCAAACGCACCCCACGCCCCCCAAACCAAACCCTCCCTCACCCCTATCGTCTCTCTCTGAAGTTCAGAGATGAACCAGCACCAAACCCTAGCGCCGCCCCTGCTTACCTCCGCTTTAAACCCGGCGGCCAGAGGTCCAACGACCACCAAATTAACACCCTAAAGCTATTAGACCACCCTCAATCCAAATCCCTTACCCGTTTTGCTCGAATCAGCCCGTAGCTTCTCGAATCTTCGATCGAAGATTCGAGCAAAACTTGAGACTACCCCAACCGGACCCAAACTCATACGAGACATCCCCCTAACCTCCCTCGTTACCAAAACACCGTTGGTTTGGTTCAAATCAAACCAAAACCGTTCAAACCTCAAATCAGACCCTCAAGAACCCTAAAAATCAAAGGTGAGAATCTGTCCAAATTAAGTGAATTTGGGTGTCCAATGGACCTTAGTCGAAGTGTTCTCAGTTGAGAACACTCGAGTAAGGTCCGTTCGACCTCAAAAAAAAAAAATCCACGCCCGTTCGAGCCAAGTCTGTCTGGTTTCCAATTTTTCTGAGGTATTTTTTCCTTTCCCTTTTGTTTCCATTTTGTTGTAGTTTTAAGTTAGTTAGTGGTAGTTCAATTCCCATTCATTACTGTTCTTCTAATCCAATAGACCTTTTATTTGGTCAAAATTGTTTCTATTTGTGTGTAGTATATAATAGGTCATGTGATCGATTTGATTAAGTTTCGTCGATTAATTAGCTTCCTTTTAGCCCCTGTTTTGTCAAAACACCACCGAAATCATTGGTCTGTCTATTTAAATCTGATTGTTGGCTGTTCATGTGTGTCAATTATGCAATCGATTAATTAGTTATCGTTGTTTAGTCCAGTCTTATTCGTAGTTCGTCAAATGGTTTGATGTCGAATATGTTATATTTTTTATCCTTAGGACTTGGCACTGTTAATAATCCTGCATTTTTGTTTGCATGAGACTGATACATTTTTGGTATTAATTCGAATTTAGATACTGTTTCGACCACTCTGAATGAAAGTCAAAATTGGTACTGAATGTAGTGTTAATATTTCTAATGATTTCAGTTCATTTGGATAGTCAGTGGTTTCCACTGTTTCAGTGCTGGTTATAATAAATTTAATTCTGTGATTGATATTAAGGATTGGTTATAGCTGGTTAAGGTAGAAATCACAGGGTCTTTCAGGGGGTTAGGGACAGGACAGTAAGAACAGTGGGATCCCAGAGGTAATTTGGGAATGGAAAAATGGGAAAAGGGTTTGAAATTAGTGGTCTGCCAGAGGGTATCCAATTAAGCATTAAACTAAGAGTTGTTTAATAATGATAGTAGAATGTGAATTGGAATAGTATGGGAAGTACTGAATATTATAATGAGCCCATAACAATGAGATTGATAATGAATAAAACATACTTTAGTGGGGTTAAGGGAATATGATGGGTAAAGAATGGTTTTAATAAGGGTCGGAAGGAGCTGGCAGGTCAGTTTTTGGGGTATAAAGGGAGGCATTCAGATCAGTTTAAAGGGGGGCTTCTTTTTTGGACCCTAGGAATTGGGAGTTAAAAAAGTCCGAAAACTAAAAACATCACTATCTCATTGAAGCCTCCCTGATGCTTCATTAACTTTATCTTCCTGATTTGTATATGCTAAGACTGATCTTAAGCGACTTGAGTGTATCTTTGAGTTCATTTGGGTGTTGAGTATTTGCTGTTGGGTTTTCAACTAGTGTGGTTCATCTGCTCCTATTCATTGTTGTTGTGGTTGTATTTGCTGGTTGGTTGCTGGTGTACTGTTGTTTGTTACTGTGTTATCCATTGTTGTGCTGAACTTCCTCTCTTCTTCCACTTTCAATCCTAGGTACTTCTTCTGTTTGTCTTTGAATTGGAAGAATTATGTAGATCTGATTTGACAATGAATGGCGAAGTTTTAATGTGAATAGTTGTTCGAGTTCCTGGTCATTTCTGCTTAGTTTAAAATGTTCAGTAGCTCTTATGTTTTAAAATTTAACTAGATCTATATAGATATAGCAGTTAAATCTAAAAATTTGTATTCGATATGATTAGCGAGTTCTGTATTGGATTGTATAATTTGGACTGTACTTAGACTTTTGAACAGCTGGACTTTTATTAGTTGTAGATCACTATTAAGATGTTTGAAATCCTTGTGATCTTCTAGGATAATGTCATATGTTGTTAGGTTTAGATTTCATTTGATATAGTATAAAAAGGAAAAACTAAAAATAGTTTGTTAATATTTGTTTGTCAATTTCGTTTTTTTTACTTCAGTTTGTTTTTTGAAGTCAGAACTAAAAAATAATAAATAAATTCATGTATTAAATCAGATCAGCTATCATTTAGGCTAATTTCAAAACAGTATTATCGTATTACAATGAAATGCAACAGCTTAAGATACTAGTACTATAATCTACATGTGTTGTTTAGAAGTTGATATAAAAATATATAAATGAATTAGGAGATGGGTCCTTGGGTATATGAACTACAAATAATCACCAAAGAAGTATAATGACAATACTGGCCCATTTTTAATAGTTAAATGTGCAATGCGGTCAGTTAACTATTATCAATTGCTTAATAAAATGATATAAAAAACGGGAATATTGGAGTTCTGAATTTGTAGGATAGCACACTCACAAGCAGTGTAAGATCGTATTCGTTCATGAAATTTGTGAGGCTGGCTGGTTCAATTAGTCGTATAAAAGATGAATTGGTTAGTCCCTGATAGTTTAATCTAAGGTTAACGTATAATTTGGATTTTTGCATTATTCTGTTGGACCAAACGTCCCGAGGCCCAAAACCATGATGAATTATTTTATTCTGCTGGGCCAAAACATTCTGAGGCCGAAAGTTAACATAAATCCTCTTATGCTGAAATTACAATAGGAATGAGGAAATTAAACCATAAATATAAAATCGGGTTTTAAATTAGGTAGCGGATTAAAGCCAAAAGGTTTTATCCTTTTGTTTGAATTCGGACTTGAATTCGAGACTCGAATTTATATTTTTATGAATTAATTGACCTTTAGAGACAAAAAGAATATAGAAAACTTAGTTACTTTAGTTTGACCTTTATAAAATAAATGAGACGAGCCTCACCAAATAAAATACAATTGTGGGGCCCTCAATAATTGTTTATAAAAATACTTAGAAATTCGGGAGGAACTGTTCAGCGAATTTCACGGTCTTCCCCGAAGTTAACAAACGCGTAGTCACTTTAGGCATGGGTGTTAATAATATTATTTTCCTGAATACGGGTGCACATTTATGTGACCCAAATCCAAATCTCAACGAAGTCGAAGTGTGTTAAAAGCCACGGGTGCACTGGTGTGACGTGGTTCGAGATACATTTTCATAACGTTGCAATTCTTATTAAAAATAAATATATAATAGAAGCGGACTACTAATAAAAGGCACATAGAATAGAGCATGTTTTTGAAATCAGATAAAATCAAATACGACAGTTGAGCGACCGTGCTAGAACCATAGAATTCGGGAATGCCTAACACCTTCTCCCGGGTTAACAAAATTTCTTATTCAGGATTTCTGATTCGTAGACTGTAATATGGAATCAAATTTTTCCTCAATTCGGGATTCAAACCGGTGACTTGGGACACCATAAATCTCTCAAGTGGCGATTCCAACTCTTAATAATAAATCCCGTTTCGATTGTCCTTTAATCGGAAAAACTCCCTTTACCACGCCCTTTGCGGAGTAGCGAAAAATGGAGATGCGACAATTATTATCACTGTTTCCATATCACTTGGCATGTTAAATGATTTTAGTCTTGAGCTTAAACACTATTTTGAAATGTTCAGCCATATTTCTAAGATTTGAAATTTAAACTACATTTTTCTGACATTGTGAGCTGAGAGCTATTACTCTAATATTACCCGAGTGGTTTACGTGCATATTCTGGAGTGAGTATGGATCAGGCTGCACGCCGCATCGATGATACGCTGATATTGTGCTTGGGCTGTAGAAGCCGCTCCGGAGTCTGAACCCCCATAGTGAGTGTGGGTACCCATATGCTTCGGGCTGCGTGCCGCAGCGGTCATGTGCATTGTATTGCATTCATGCATTGATATCTAACTGTTTTACCTGTCATTGATTTGCTGCTATTTCACCGTTAAATGTGTTGAATTGCCAGTTATAGCTTTATATTGTAATATTTCGTGATTTCTTATCTTCAGTCATTATATATGTTTATTACTCACTGAGTTGGAGTACTCACTTTACTCCCTGCACCATGTGTGCAGATACAGGTGTTCCGGAGGCTCAATTGAGCTTTTGGCTGCTTTCAAATTCATCCCGGAGTTGTCGAGGTAGTTGCCTGGCATCCGCAGGACCCGACTTCTCCCCTATCTCTTTGTTTTTTTTCCGCATCCAAGACTCTCATCTGTTTAGATTTTGCTACTCAGCTGTATTTAGAGGCTCTAGACTCGTGACCCCAGATCTGTTGGGAGTTGTATTTGTATTATTATGGTTTTCCATACTATTTCTGTCCATTATCACTGGTTGGAACTATATTATCTGATAATTTAACTCTATTAATTAGTAACGAGTGGCGTATTTGGATTTGGGAGTGTTGGAATGGTCGGGCTTGCCTAGCAATTGTGTTGGGCGCCATTACGGCCGGGATTGGGGTCGTGATAAGTTGGTATCAGAGCCTAGGTTACTAGGCCTCACGAGTCTGGAGCCGGTTTAGTAGAGTCTCGCGGATCGGTACAGAGATGTCTGTATTTATCCTCAGAGGCTGCAGAACCTTTAGGAAACACTTCATATTCTTGAAATTCTTGTCGCTCGACTTGTTTATCCGAGAACAAAACTTCTGTATTCTATTCTCTGGCAGATGGCGAGAAACCGTGCTACCAGACGTGGCGGACGATCACCATTACCACCCACTAAATGTCGTGGGCGCGGTCGTGGTCGAGGCAGACTAGCGAGGGCAGCACCTGTAGATCCACCAACTGCCCCAATTCAGGACCAGCCTCCAGCTGTAGATGCTCCAGCAGCACCGGTTCAGGCACCGGTAGTGATCATTATGATTCCTGGTCTCCAGGAGGCTTTAGCTCAGATACTATCCGTCTGCACTGGCGTGGCTCAGGCAGTCTCAGCCAGTACCGCAGCAGCTACCTCACAGACCGGGGGAGGTCATTAGACCCCCGCTGCTCGTACACCTGAGCAGGTTGTTCACGGATTGCAGACACCGAGAGCAGCCCCAGCTTAGCCAGTTGCACCAGTTGCCCCAGTTGCACCAGTCGCACCAGATCCAGATTTTGTGGTTCCAGCTATGACAGACGATGAGCAGCGTCGACTGGAGAGGTTCAGTAGGCTCCAGCCTCCGACGTTCAGTGGCACGGAGGGCGAGGATGCGCATGGATTTCTAGACAAGTGTTAGCGTATGCTTCGCACCGCAGGGATTTTGGAGTCGAGTCGAGTGGCTTTTACTACTTTCCAGTTCTCAGGGCCTGCATTTACATAGTGGGAGGATTTCGAGAGGCATAAGCATGTTGGTTCCGCGCCCCTCACGTGGCAGCAGTTCTCCACTCTCTTTCTGGAGAAGTATGTACCGCAATCTCGCAGGGAGGAGCTGCGTCGTCAGTTTGAGTGGTTGGTTCAGGGAGACATGTCTGTGACCCAGTATGAGATGAGGTTTACGCAGTTAGCTCGACATGCTACTTGGATGATCCCGATAGATCGGTAGAGTATTAGGAGGTTCCTGGATGGCCTCAACTATTCACTTCGTATTTTGATGACCAGAGAGAGGGTTATGGGTGCCTCATTCGAGGAGGTAGTTGACATGGCTCGAGAGATCGAGACAGTTCACCGTAGGGAGCGGGAGGAGAGGGAGGCCAAGATGCCTCGAGGTTCAGGTAGCTTCAGTGGTGCTCCGTCTAGGGGCCAGTTCCAGCGTGGCAGAGGTCGTTCTTTCAGGCTTCCTCGGTCAGGTCGTCCAGAGTACAGTGGGGCTTTTTCAGGCCGTGGTCATCAGGGATTCCAGCAGGTCCAGTCTTCATGTAGTGCCCTCCAAGCATAGAGCTCTACTCATGCATCTTCAGCCTAGGGTTCTTCGGCAGGGAGGGGTTCCCTTCAGTCCCCTTCTTCGGTACCAGGCAGTTGCTTTGAGTGCGGTGAGTTTGGCCTTATGAGGAGATAGTGTCCTCGGCTTCGTGGTGGTCTGTCTCAGCAGAGGGATCAGCTGTCATCTTCTACTCCATCTACTTTAGCACCCTCCTAGTCAGGTAGGGGTGGGGGCCAGGCAGCTAGGGGACTCCATAGGGGTGGAGACAGATCTGGCGGTGGCCATGCTCGATTTTATACTCTCCCAGACAGGAGGGATGCCATTGTATAAGATGTTGTTATCACAGGTATTATCTCAGTCTGCTACATGGATGCCTCTGTCTTGTTTGATCCCGGTTCTACCTACTCTTATGTGTCTTCATATTTTGCCCATCATCTAGGTACGACCCGTGGTTGTCTCGCTTTGCCTGTGCATGTATCTACCCCGGTGGGCGATACTATTATCGTAGACCATGTGTATCGATCTTGTCTGGTGACTATTGGGGGTCTGGAGACCCGAGTTGACTTGTTGCTATTAAGCATGGTAGATTTTGATGTTATTCTGGGCATGGACTGGCTATCTCTGTGCCATGCTATTCTAGACTGTCATGCCAAGATAGTTACGCTGTCTATTCCGGGTGTTCCGAGGATTGAGTGGCGTGGTATGACTGAATATGTTCCTAGGAGGGTGATTTCCTTCCTAAAGGCCCAGCGGATGGTTGGGAAGGGTTATTTATCGTATTTGGATTTTGTGAGAGATGTTGGAGGTGAGACTCCTAGTCTTGATTCTGTTCTCGTGGTGAGGGATTTCCCAGATGTGTTTCCAGCGGACCTGCCGGGCATGCCACCGGACAGGGACATTGATTTTGGTATTGATCTGGTGCAAGGAACTCAGCCCATCTCCATTCCTCTATATCGTATGGCACCGGCGGAGTTGAAAGAACTAAAGGATCAGCTTCAGGAGCTCCTAGATAAGGGGTTTATTCATTCTAGTATGTCACCGTGAGGGTGCACCAGTCCTATTTGTGAAGAAGAAGGATGGCACAATGAGAATGTGCATTGACTACAGGCAGTTGAACAAGGTGACAGTGAAGAACAAGTATCCACTACCTCGTATTGATGATTTGTTTGACCAGCTCCAGGGGGCAAGGTTATTCTCTAAGATTGATCTCCGTTCAGGCTATCACCAGCTGAAGATCAGGGATTCGGATATTATGAAGACTGCCTTCAGGACTAGATACGGGCACTATGAGTTCCTGGTTATGTCTTTTGGGCTGACTAATGCCCCAGCCGCATTCATGCATTTGATGAACAACATATTTCGGCCGTATCTAGATTCATTTGTTATCGTTTTTATTGATGATATCCTGGTGTACTCGCGTAGCCAGGAAGAGCATGCTCAACATTTGAGAGTGGTATTACAGAGGTTGAGGGAGGAAAAGCTTTATGCAAAGTTCTCCAAATGTGAGTTTTGGCTTGGTTCTGTGGCTTTCCTGGGGCACGTGGTGTCTAGTGATAACATTCAGGTTGATCCAAAGAAGATAGAGGCGGTGCAGAGTTGGCCTAGACCGTCCTCAGCCATATAGATTCGGAGTTTTCTCGGTTTGGCGAGTTATTATCGCCGGTTCGTCCAGGGTTTTTCATTTATTGCTTTGCCCTTGACCAAGTTGACGCAGAAGGGTGCACCATTTGTATGGTCGGACGAGTGTGAGGAGAGATTTCAGAAGCTCAAGACAGCTTTGACCACAGCTCCAGTATTAGTATTTCCATCAGCTTCAAGTTCTTACACGGTGTATTATGATGCCTCAAGAGTTGGGATTGGATGTGTGTTGATACAGGAAGTTAGAGTTATTGCATATGCTTCTCGTCAGTTAAAGCCACATGAGAAGAACTACCTTGTACATGACTTGGAGTTGGCTGATATAGTTCATGTTTTGAAGATTTGGAGGCACTATTTATATGGCGTATCTTATGAGGTATTCACCGATCATCGCAGTATTTAGCACCTGTTCAAGCAAAAGGATCTTAATTTGAGACAGCGGAGGTGGCTTGAGTTACTCACGGACTATGATATTACCATTTTGTATCATCCGGGGAAGGCCAATATAGTGGCTGTTGCTTTGAACCGGAAGGCGGTGAGTATGGGTAGTTTGGCATACATTCCATTTGGGGAGAGGCCCTTCGCAGTCGATGTTCATGCTTTGGCCAATCGGATGGTGAGGTTAGACATTTTGGAGCCTAGTCGGGTGTTGGCTTGTGTGGTTTCTCGATCTTTCTTGTATGACCGCATTAGAGAGCGCCAATATGATGATCCGCATTTGCTTGTCCTTAAGGACAGGGTCCAGCATGATGATGCCAGATATATGACTATTGATGATGATGGTGTGTTGAGGATATAGGGCCAGATTTGCGTGCCCAATGTGGATGGACTTCGGGAGTTGATATTAGAGGAGGCCCACAGCTCGCGGTATTCCATTCATCCGGGTGCCGCGAAGATGTATCAGGACTTGAGGAAGCATTACTGGTGGAGGAGAATGAAGAAAGATATTGCGAGTTATGTAGCTCGGTGTCTCAACTGTCAGCAGGTCAAATACGAGCATCAGAGGCCCGATGGTGTATTTCAGTGGATGGATATTCCAGAATGGAAGTGGGAGAGGATTACTATGGATTTCGTGAGTGGTCTCCCTCGTACCTCGAGGAAGTTTGATTCAATTTGGGTGATTGTAGATCGATTGACCAAGTTCGCGCACTTCATTCCGGTGTGTACTACCTATTCTTCGGAGCGGCTGGCAGGGATTTTCATCTGGGAGATTGTACGGTTGCATGGGGTCCCAGTTTCTGTTATCTCAGATAGGGGTACTTAGTTTACTTCCATAGTTTACTTCCCAGTTTTTGAGGACTTTTCAGCGAGAGTTGGGTACACAGGAAGAGTTGAGCACAACATTTCATCCTCAGACGGACGGGCAGTCCGAGCGTACTATTCATATATTGGAGGACATGTTGCGTTCCTGTGTTATTAATTTTGGAGGTTCTTGGGCTGAGTTCTTTCCACTTGCAGAATTTTCTTACAACAACAGCTATCAATACAGTATTCAGATGGCGCGTATGAGACCTTATATGGGAGACGGTGTAGATCCCTGGTTGGTTGGTTTGAGCCCGGCGAGGCTAGGCTATTGGGGACAGAGTTGGTTTAGGATGCCTTAGAGAAGGTGAAAGTGATCCAGGAGAGACTTCGTACAACTCAGTCGCATCACAAGAGTTATGCGGACCGGAAGGTTCGAGATATATCTTATATGGTGGGCAAGAAGGTCTTGTTGAAGGTTTCGCCTATGAAAGGCATTATGAGATTTGGAAAGAAAGGAAAGTTGAGTCCGCGGTTCATTGGGCCTTTTGTGATACTTACGAGGATTGGAGAGGTGGTTTATATGCTTGCTTTTCCATCTAGCTTGTCGGGGTCCATCCGGTATTCCATATTTTTATGCTCCGGAAGTATGTTGGGGACCCGTCTCATGTGTTAGACTTTAGCACGGTCCAGTTGGATGATGATTTGACTTATGATATGGAGCCAGTGGCTATTTTGGGTTCTCAGGTTCAGAGATTGAGATCAAAGGATATAGCTTCAGTGAAGGTGCAATGAAGAGGTCGGCCCGTGGAGGAGGCTACCTGGGAGACCGAGCAGGAGATGCGAAGCAGATATCCTCACCTATTTGAGGCTTCAGGTATGTTTCTTGACCCGCTCGAGGATGAGCGTTTGTTTAAGTTGGGGAGGATGTGACGACCCGGCCCGTCGTCTCATGTGATACTGCCCCGTTTTCCCCGTTTATTTCTTATCGATGTTCCATTATCAGCATTTGGTGAGTTAGAGTCGAATCGGTTTGGTTTTGGAAGGAAATGAGACATTAGTCTCTTTAAGGAAGACTTAGTTTGGAAAAGTCAACCGGACGTTGACTTATGAGTTATAGGGCTAGGATGTGAATTTCGGTGATTTGGTTAGCTTCAGGAGGTGATTTGTGACTTAGGAGGATGATCAAAAGTGATTTTGGAGGTCCGGTGTAGAATTAGGCTTGAATTGGCAAAGTTAGTATTTTGGCGAATTCCGGTTGATAGGTGAGATTTTGGTCTGGGGGTCGGAATGGAATTCCGAGAGTTGCAGTAGCTCCGTTAGATGATTTTGGATATGTGTGCAAAATTTTGGGTCATTCGGAGGTGTTTTGGTCGGGGTTTTAATCGAATGCGTAATTCGGAAGTTTTTAAGAAACTTAGGCTTGAATCCGATGTGATTTGATGGTTTTAGCGTTGTTTGATGTGTTTTGAGGATTGGAACAAGTTTGAATGAGGTTTTAGGATGTGTTGGTATTTTTGGTTGAGGCCTCGGGGGCCTCGGGGTGATTTCAGGTGGTCAAACGATGAGTTTTTGGAATTTCATATTACTGAATGTGTGCTGCTTCTAGTATTCTCGCTTATGCGAGTTTTGGACCGCAGAAGCGGAGGCGCTTAAGCGGAAATCTTGGCCGCAAAAGTGGTCCTTGGTTGGGTAGAGCAGTTCCGCAGAAGCGGAATAATAGTCGCATCAGCGGGTCCGCAGAAGCGGTTTTGGTGGTCCGCAGAAGCAGAATTGGAGCCGCAAAAGCGGAAGTTGGACATTTAATGGTAATATGCGAAAGCGGGATTTTGGCCGCAGAAGCGGAAGCGGGACCGCAGAAGTGAAAGTCGACTAGGCAGAAGGGTTTAAATGTTATATTTCATCCGCGAGCATGGGGTATTTTTCACCATTGTTGAGCGACCTTGAGAGCTTTGGGCGAGTATTTTTGAGAGTTTTGACTGAGAATCGATTGGAGGTAAATCCCTTGGCCTAATTATTCAAGTTTATGGTAGAATTAACATGTAAATGGGTGGAAATTCATCAAAAATGGGTTAAGTTAGGGCTTGAGAAATCATAAGTTGAAAATGGAATTTGGAGGGTCAAATGGACTCCGATTTTGGTAAATTTGATATGTATAGACTCATGGCAAGACGAGGAATCCGATGATGTAATTTTTTAAATTTTTCGAGAAGTGGGCTCGGGGCTCGAGTTTTGCCAACTTCATAATTTTCGATGTTTTTCGAGTCTTTTCGGTTGGGTTATGTTCCTTTAGCCTATTGTAACGTATTCCTTGTGGTTTTGATCAGATTCGACGCGCGAGGAGGTCGATTTAAGGGGAAAAGGCATAGCGAGCTAGATTTTGGGTCGGCTTGAGGTGAGTAATAGATGTAGATGATGACTTAAGGGTTTGAAACCTCGGAATATCGCATCGTGACGCTATATTGAGGCGAGACATGTACTCTATGATAGGTGCGAAGTCGTTTGTGATTGGGGATTGTGACTTAGTCCGTCCCGAGTAATGTTCAGACTGTGTTCTTGACTAGAAATTGTCTGGTAATCATCCTACTTGGATTTTATGGATATATTTGGGCCTTATGCCGATCATTTGCATCCTTTAGGGATTATTATCACTGTTTCCATATCACTTGGCATGTTAAATGATTTCAGTCCTGAGCTTAAATACTGTTTTGAAATGTTCAGCCATATTTCTAAGATTTGAAATTTAAACTACATTTTTCTGACATTGTGAGCTGAGAGCTATTACTCTAATATTACCCGAGTGGTTTACGTGCATATTCTGGACTGAGTATGGATCGGGCTGCACCCTGCAACGATGATACATTGATGTTGTGCTTGGGTTGTAGGAGCCCCTCCGGAGTCTAAACCCCCACAGTGAGCGCGTGTACCCAAATGGATCGGGTTGCGCGCCACAACGGTCATGTGCATTGCATTGCATTCATGCATTGATATCTAATTGTTTTACCTCTCATTGATTTGCTGCTATTTCACCGTTAAATGTGCTGAATTACCAATTATAGCTTTACATTGTAATATTTCGTGATTTCTTATCTTCAGTCATTATATATGTTTATTACTCACTGAGTTGGAGTACTCACTTTACTCCCTGCACCATGTGTGTAGATACAGGTGTCCCGGTGGCTCAGTAGAGCTTTTGGCTGCTTTCAGATTCATCCCGGAGTTGTCGAGGTAGCTGCTTGACGTCCGCAGGACCCTACTTCTCCCCTATCCCTTTGTTTTTTTCCGCATGCTAGACTCTCATCTGTTTAGATTTTGTTACTCAATTGTATTTAGAAGCTCTAGACTCGTGACCCCAGATCTGTTGGGAGTTGTATTGATACTGTTATGGTTTTCCGTACTATTTTTATCCATTATCACTTGTTGGAACTATATTATCTGATAATTTAACTCTATTAATTGGAAACGAGTGGCGTATTTGGATTTGGGAGTGTTGGAATGGTCGGGCTTGCCTAGCAATTGTGTTGGGCAACATCACGACCGGGATTGGGGTCGTGACATATCGTTAAATTGAGAATGGGTGCCTGGAGGGCACTCGAATTCTGAGTTGTAGATTGTACTCCGGTTATGATGGTTGTCCTTGTGTGTTACGAGAAGAGCGGAATTAGTATGGACCTTTGAAAGGTCATTGGCTCAATTTGATATGATCAGGATCGACTTGAGGTCGATGGATGGATTTAAATGTGAATTTGGGCTCTATGTCAGGCCAGTTATGTTCATTTCAGTAAAGCGCTCCTTATTGAGTAGTCAGGGTGTTATTTCGTTGTCAGATATTCCATGTGGCGATGCATTGCGCCGTGAGAGTTATGAGACGGCTTGAGAAATCGCTTATGTATTGAGGATCCGTGTAGAAATGATGTATTATAAGCAAGATGGCTCTTGAGATTCCGATTGTATATCGCACCTCAGCTGTGCTTGAGTTTTGTAGCTTTTGACGCTATATGTCTCCCCCGAGAATGGTATTATACACTTAGTGTGTTTATGAACGATATCCGGTATTTTGTTGTAATGAGCGATTTAGCTCGACGTACATCTCCTTATGTGAGTTCTATGTGTGGATCTGGTGGCACACCACCATGGGTATGTTATTTAGATAAGGTTACATGCCAAAACAGTGTGATGTTCAGTACAGTTTCCCCCTATTTGCCTTTATGTGTTCTGTTTCCCATTTTCCGAGGGAAGCTCGTTCTAGTTGTGAACCCGCGTCGCATGTATGATTCACGAGCGAGGTGTCCGTTTAGCATGTTGCCCACGTCTCTTGTATGATTTGCAAGCGGGGTAATTAGATCTCCTTTTTATAGTTCGCTTCCTTTTGTATCACATTCTAATTGGTGGCCTATTGGCACATTGTGGCATCATATGAGACTTTTGATTATGTCTGGGGTGGCTTATTGCCCGAGCAGTTCGTAATGGGTGAGACGAGATTTTTGGATTTAGGATCAGTGAGTATATGAAGTATATTATGGAGATAAGGCCATTATTTGGTCCTGTATGAGGTGATGGTTTTGTCAGGGGTATAGACCTAATGACTTCTTGACTCGGCAGTTGGTTATAAATTTCGGCACATCTCTTCCGCCGTGGTATTATTGTAAGAATTAGAGCAAAACCTATGTAGGCCATGAGGCGCAATGGGAGCCTCAAATTCGTGGAATTTCGATTTATTGATCAGAGAAAGTTGTGGTGATCCTATGAGTAAAGTGGTGCAAGTTGTGAATTCGGCAAAGTTATGCAGTCACGTCTGGGTACGGTGTGTAGTGATTGATATGGTGATCTTATGTTGGAAACAGGTCGGGCATAGAATTTCGGATGTTGGAATTGGGCTCTAAGGATTATTTGCTTGAGTAAAAGAGAATATATTCGGAATTTATCGAGCTAATGTGCTCAACTAACTTGTGGTTGTAAGCACGTGATTTTTGCCTCACATGAATTACTCCCACAAAATCAAAACAAAAAATTGTTTGTTTTATTGTGTGCATTTCGTGAATTTTTTCGTGATATTTTTAGTAATTTTTTGTGTTTATGCGTGCATTTTATTTTTTTAAATTAATAAAAATACAAAAATATATTGCATTTGCATTTAGGACTTAATTTTATAATTAGGAGTAATTAAGTAAGTTTTACAAAAATGAAAAAATCACAAAAAATAATGTACTTCGCATTTTAGTGTTTAATGTCAAAATTGTGTGATTTCTTTTAATTTGATATTTAATTATTTGTGATAATTACTACTTAGAATTAATTAATATTTTTAGGATAATTTGTTCGAGGTTAAATTTAGGTTTTTATTTTTATTTTAATTGGGAAAGAAAATTGAAAAGGAAAAGAAAATAAGAGGAAAATCGGATTTGGGCCAATTCCAATTCAATTCACCCAAGCCCAAACCAAACACCCTTATACCCAACCAAAATACCCAAAAACCAAGCCCAAACGCTTAAAAAATCTGATCCATCCCATCTCCCCACTCAATCTTGACCGTTGATCTATAGTAGATCCAACGGTCCGGAATTCACCCATTTTTTAATATAAAAACTATTCAAAAAAACCCCACCCCCTCATTTCTAAACTCCTCATTCTTCCACTTCTCTCACATCTCTCTAAACTTAAAACCTCTCTACCTCCCTCTTCTCCCTCCG
>MU666574.1:0-24689 GCA_026770625.1 Nicotiana glauca
ACCGTCCTTTAATTGGAAAAACTCTTTTATTATACCCTTCACGGGGTGTAAGTAAGTGAAAAAAGAGGTGTGACACGTAGCACCCACAAATAGGAGCACATAACAAATTTAACTCACCTATGGGGTAAATTCCCCCTCACAAGATTAGAAAGGATACTCACCTCGCTCCGAAGATCCACAACCGGCACTCTATATTCTTCCGAAGGCTCGAACCAATGCAAAATGCTCCAAAACTAGCCAATGGTCATAAAAATCCATTAATATAAGTTCAATTAAACTTTACAACCCAATTTGTAACAATTCCTAACCTCGAACGAAAAGTTGACGAAAATGCCCTCGAGCCCACGTGCCCGGAATCCAAAATTTTTCGAAGATAAATATTACCCGTGGCCTCACGAACTCAAATATATGATTTTCTCTAAATTCCATACCCAAAATCGTGGCTAAATTCCAAGAATATGATTTTCTAGGTTTTCCACCAAAACCCCAATTTTTATACTAATTTCCATGCCAAAATCCATGTATAAACCTTGTATTTAACTCAAAGCTAGCATAAATTACTTGCCTCATGACAAGTAACGAGAATGGCGTCACCAAGCTGCTCCCCATCGACTCCAATGGAAGAAAAATGGGGTTGAAATGAGCTCAACCCCGAACATCAAACATTACACTGCCCCAGTTATTTCCACTTCTGCGAAAATATTGCCGCTTATGTGGTTCCGCATTTGCGGACAATAGGCCGCTTCTGCGGCTTCCACTGGCCTAGCCCTCTTTCGCTTCTGCGATGCTTCTTCCGCAGATGCGGCCCCGCTTCTGCGGAACCTTGACCGCATCTGCGGCCCACGACCCTTCGAACCATTACGCTTCTGCGGTGCCCTCTACCGCTTTTATGGGTTCCTTACTGCATAAGCGGTCCCTGCTCCCCTTCTCTCCCAACCGCTTCTGCGCCTTCTTTCACACTTCTGCGGTCCCATCTCCGCAAAAGCGGAAATACCAGCAATTCAGCTATTTCTAAAAATCCATTTTCAATCCGTTAACCACCCGGAATCCACCCGAGGCCCCCGGGACCCCAACCAATCTCAAAACACATTACGAACCTTCTCGAGGCCTCAAATCACATCAAACAACGCTGAAACCAAGAATCACACCCCGATTCAAGCTTTATGAACTTTGAACTTTTCAACTTCTACTTCCGATGCTTAAACCTATCAAATCACGTCCGATTGACCTAAAATATTGCACACAAGTAATATTTGACATTACGGACCTACTCCAACTTCCAGAACTGGATTCCGACTCCGATATCAAAAGGTCAACCTCCGGTCAAACATCTCAAAAACCTTCAATCTTCTATCTTTAGCCAAATGGCTCCAAAATGATCTACGGACCTCCGAATTCACTTCTGATCGTGCCCCCAAATCCAGAATCACCATACGGAGCTATTCACAGTCTCGAAATCCCAAACGGACATCGATAACACTAAAATGCTCTTCAAGCAAAACTTATGAAATTTCTTATAAAATGCTAACTTCCTCAATAGGCGCCAAAACGCTCCCGGGTTATCCAAAACCCGAACCGAGCATACGCCAAGTTCGAAATCATCATACGAACCTGCTGGAACCTTCAGATCCTGATTCCGAGGTCGTTTATTCAAAAATCCAATCCTAATTCATTCTTTCAACTTTAACCTTTTCAAATGAGAATTTTTATTTTAATTTAACTTCGATCTTCCTGAATTTAAACTCCGACTATTTGAACAAGTCGATATACCTGAAATGAAGCTGCTCATGGCCTCAGACCGCTGAACGATGCACTAGGGCTCGAAACAACCGGTCGGGTCGTTACATTCTCTCCCACTTAAACATACGTTTATCCTCGAACGTGCTGAGAACTACACTTGAGTAGTCGGAAATCACTGTTTAGCACCTCATGCAGCCGTGCCATCACAACTCAGTTGAGCACATTAGCTCGATACGTTCTGAAGATACTCCCTTTTATTCAAGCAATTAAGCCTTAGAGCCCAATTCCAACATCCGAAATTCTATGCCAGGCCTGTTTCCAACATGAGACCACCAAATCATTCACCACACGCTGTACCCAACATGACTGCATAACCTTGCTAAATTCTTACTTTGCAACACTTAATCCATAGGACCACGATAATATTTTCTGATCAACTTAGCCAACATTCAACGGGTCAGATGCTCCCATTACACCTCATGACACACGAATGTCTTACCCTAACTCTTACAATACCGCCACGATGGATGAGATGTGCCAAAATTCATAATCAACTGCCGAGTCAACCAATCATTGAGTCTATACTTCTGACAAGAAACATCACCACATTCTAGACGAAATAATGATCTTTGCTCCTTAATATACTTCATATAATTAGATTGCATTGATCTTAAATCCCATAATATCGCTTCACCCTGTACGAACTACTCAGGCTATAAACCACTCTGAATGCGATCACAAGTCTCATATGATGCCACAATGTGCCAATAGGCCACCAATCCGAACACAACACAAACAGGAAATCAAACTCTGGAAGGAACTAACTAACCCCCGCACTAATACGGACTTTCCTTAGAAGATAGGAAGTGAAACACACAAAAATAGCATATAGAAAACCAGACTCGAAATCACACTGTTGCGGCGCGCAACTCAATCCAAATAACAAACCCATGGCGGCGTGCCACCCGTTCCACACATAGATCTCACATAAGGAGATTTTACTTCGAGCTAAATCTGCTCATTACAATAAAAATATCGAATTTTGATCGCAAGCACGCTAAGTGCATAGTACCATCCCTAAGAAAACACATAGTGCTATAGGCTACAAAACTCAAGCACAACTGAGGTAGGATACAAGATCTGAATATCAAGAGCCATTCTGCTCACATAACATTATCGTCACGCGGAACCTTAACACATAAGAATTTACCAAGCCGTCTCACAACTCATACGACGCAATACATCATTACCTGGAATAGCTGATTATAAAATAACACCCCGACTGTTCCTCCATAAGGAACGCTTGCTAAAACGAACACCATTGGCCTAATATAAAGCCCTATTCACATATAAATCAGTCCACTGATCTCAAGCCAAATTTCTGATTGCACCAACTTGGCTAATAACCTTTCAAAGGTCCATAGTAACTCCCTTTGCCTTATCACATGCAAGAACAACCATCATAACCGGAGCAACCTCCTCAGTTCATAACCCAATAAACAAAGTGCCCTTCAGGCATAAATTCTCAAATCAATGATATTACCACAATTCTCATACTTGGTTTAAATCTTTAGTCAGTCAAGTGACTACATGTCACACTTATAAAATCTTCCCGTGGGACACGCTCCCATAATCTTCCAAAATAAATAACGGGTCTGCACCTCTAAACTATCAGATGCACTAACGCTGAAAAGCGATCCGGAATCCTTAACCAGGATGCAAAACCTCTTCCACAACACATCGATCTCAGGTAACGCTGAGGACAATACCAATTTATTCCAATCATTCAACCCTTTCCTTGATCATCCGAGCCCGTGACATCCTTGTCAACACTGAATTGCAACCTTGATCCTCACTTCGTATTTCCATGCTACTCACTGCACCCAAAGTGCCAATATATGATAGAATACAATTTTTCATCATAACTCCGAAATAATTAATATTTTAACACTTCAGAATATACGAACTTTTCACTTAACTCACTTCAGGAGAATTATAGCAACACAAAAGTAAATCCCCATAACCGTAGAATATTCAAATCTGCAAGTAGTGGTCCAAGCCACCATAGCCCTTCCAGAATCCGCTTTCACTTAACAAGCCATAACAAAAGAATGCCCCTGATAAATCATCAATCACGGTGGCCGACAGGCCTCGCACGTATCCCCACAAATCATACACATAACTTGATCTAGCGGATCGAACTGATCATTGGCTCCAACATGCCAAATTCAACTATGGCTAATCAATCCCTTTCCCTCCAATTTATCCTTGATTGCCTCGAAAATAATACTAATGCTCTTCAACGTATAATATACTCCCTCTACACTCGCCCTGAGTGACCTTGAATTGCGAGATCATGCTGTCTCAAATCTCACGAATTATTTCACATTTCTCAAATGCTACACCACCAGTTAACACATCATAGAACATTCTGGGCACCTTCTCCTAAGCTGCTACAAAGGTTGATTCTTAGTTGTACTTATAGGCTTGAAATTATTAGGTACCACACTTTATCTTTCTGAATCCACTAGGACCATTATTGAGAGCCACCCGCTATGACTTGGTCCTGAATATAATTCACTCCATAAATCTTATAACACACGAATACTCTCTCGGCGAAGCACCTGGCGAAATCACTCTCTTTGAAACCTGTGTCTATACCAAACATAAGTCTTGAACCTTTTTCCAAGTCCGAACATGAGCCAATAAAGCTACCATCGCATACCTCCAACAATTCATTCGCTCAAATTACCATTTATGGTCTTTTCCCGTAGCTGAAACAACCCATCGATATGCAGATAAATAGAGACCTCGCAAGCAATTAACCATGCAACCCAATCTTAGGTGGTGGGACTCTCCCACTTAGCTTGAAACCATTATTACACAACTATGGAACTCACTAGAATCCTTTATCTCTTGTTGACATAACCTTATGAAATCATCCGATGCAATTTGTCGAAATCTTCCTGTAAATCCCCATCTTTCATGTTCTGAATCATCATCCACATTCGCACGACCGACCTCTTTGTTGGACAACCAATATAATTCCTTGCAGAAGCTTCGCCAACCACGCGAACGCTAATCTGCTCACGGGAGATAACCCGCTTGCGGAAACCACTTCCCGACACCTTACAAATATTGCTGCACGGGATACAGTCACTATGACATCAACAACCAAATCCTGAGTCCAAGCTCACTCTCTAGTTGCACTAGTCCATTCTCTCTTCGTAGACATCAATTAAATATGCGGCAACACCTTCCCAAATTCAGAGTTGTGTTGCACCCTCCTCCATTTCAAGCAGCTCCTTTCTGCCATATCAACCCTCTGTCGCATAATAGCCCATACATCAAGTCATACCCGCAGGCTTCAATCACCAATCATTAAAATCCCCAATTTGATCCAAACTATCCTTAAGGCGCATAGTCATCCTACTACCAAGCCCGTATGCAACATCTGCCACTCTCCCACTTTGGCGGAACCTATCTCCTTAATTGGTCACTCGACCTTGCTTCTCATACTTGGCCTTCTAGAAATTTTAAACACCGCCTGACACTTCCACGTGTCTTTCCTCATACTTTGCTGCTCAATTGTTGCCTCAAATAAAATCTACCTTCGTGGCACTTGAACTCACCATTGCTACTAACTTTAAACCTTTTCAAATGTCATCTTTATCAAGTCGTCAACATTAGAAATTCTGATTCGATCTTAAACCACCACATCCTGTAATATCTGACAGTAGTATCTTCAATACTATTTCACAATATCCTGCCCGCAAGGCGAATTGTAGCGGATCATAACACTGACGAGCTTAAAGCATTCAATTAGGACAACAACACCTCCACATAGAGGAGAACTCCACCACGCTTGCAATTACCACGTTTCATTACTTCCACTAGTCCCCATCTGGCCATCCTCGATTTGATTGACTTTCCCCTGCCGCGAATAAAATACTGAATCCTTGATTACACGCTGAGTGAACCTCCCTTCAATTCATTCACTACCCCGACACATGGGCAACACCCAACCATTACAACAACACTGTAGAATAATCGCTCATAAGCATTATGGCAACCTGTGCCTATCCTCAAGGCTGTTAGAAGTTCTATTATTGACCTGAAATAATAGAATATCCCTCCAAAGTGCGACTATAATAGTCCAATCAACTATACTGGGAGAATTATCCCGCACCACATCTGTAGTTCCATTTCAATTCTTTAACTTTCGATTTATAACAAGAGCTCGCGTAAGATTGAGTAGGAAGA
Source organism: Nicotiana glauca (assembly GCA_026770625.1). Classification (NCBI taxonomy): domain Eukaryota; kingdom Viridiplantae; phylum Streptophyta; class Magnoliopsida; order Solanales; family Solanaceae; genus Nicotiana; species Nicotiana glauca. The sequence goes on from MU666574.1 coordinate 6,004, forward strand.
AATCAAATGCATAAGCCCCAAAGGAATCGAACCACAAGAAAGGGAAATCAAGAAGGGAAGTACTCCTAACAGTCCTGCAGCCTCCCGAGGATAAGTACAAACGTCTTCGTACCAATCCGCCAGACTCTACTACACTTGCTCATGACTCGTGAGACCGACGGGAACCTAGTGCTCTGATACCATATTGTCACGCCCAAAATCCACTAAGGGTCGTGGTGGAACCGGACACCTCTGTCAGGCCAGCCAACTCAAATACTTTAAGTTAGTCTCGTTTTAACACTTTTGAAATACATGATTTTTCCTTCATTATTTAGAAATTTTAAAGAATATATTTTCAAATCAAATTTAAAAGGATAAGCAATTAATACAATACTCCAAACCATCCCAGAACTCGGTGTCACAAGTGCACGAGCATCTACTGATAAGAGAAATAAAATACAACATCCGCCCGGGATACAGTGGACGGAAAGTAAATACAGTACAAAGGAAGGGACTACTCTAGCTGCGGCCGTCTCGAATGATGCAGCTCACCTAGTCCCAGAATCATCCGTGCTGCTATGCCTAGTAAGCCACTGGAGTCACATATACCTGTGCAACAAAATGCACAGCAAGTGTAGTATGAGTACAAAAACAACGTGTACCCAATGAGTATCCCGCCTAATCCCGAAGGGGTAGAGACGAGATGGTCAACTTTGACACTCTCTAGTGGCCCAATAATTATTCATCCTTAAAAATATATATTAAACAGTGGATTTATTTTATAAACATGATTTTAATCCAAATGGAGGAAACAAGTAACCACATAATTCTTTCATAGGAATTTTCCAAAGGTCCTCTTTATTATTAACAAATAAATCTCGAGCCAGGGTGAGGCAGTGACAACATAAATAAGTTCAGGACAACAGCACAAACATGCGCAAATCATGCCGAGGTCGACGGCCCGCTCCAACAGAAATGTAAATGTGCACTGCCGAGGGTCGAGCGGCACGTACCATAGATGCATCTATTTAATCTACCGAGGCGTTTGGCCCGTTCCAGAAATAAACACATACCGTGCTCGCGAATCATGCATGCGACGCAGGTACACATAAGAATACATGCTCAATCAGTCAAATAAGAGCTTATCGGGGAATATTTATTCAAATAAAACCAATTCTCCTTTAACAATTTTAAGAAATGAAGCTTAATCCCTTTGAAATTCATTTACTAATTTAATGTGATTTAGGCAATTCAAGCCATCAATGAGTTCACAAATAATCCAAGTATAACATGCTTTTGGGTCCTAGACTACCCGGACAATAGCATAATAGTAGCTACGCATGGACTCTCGTCACCTCGTGCATACGTAGCACCCACAAACAGGAGCACATAACAAATTTAACTCACCTATGGGATAAATTCACCCTCACAAGATTAGAAAGGAGACTCACCTCGCTCCTAATATCCACAACCGGCACTCTACATTCTTCCGAAGGCTCGAACCAATGCAAAATGATCCAAAACTAGCCAATGGTCGTACAAATCCATTAATATAAGCTCAATTAAACTTTACAAACCAATTTGTAACAATTTTTAACCCCGAACAAAAAGTTAACGAAAATGCCCTCGTGCCCACGTGCCCGGAATCCAAAATTTTTCGAAGTTAAATATTACCCATGGCCTCACGAACTCAAATATATAATTTTCTCTAAATTCCATAACCAAAATTGTGACTAAATTCCAAGAATATGATTTTCTAGCTTTTTCCACCAAAACACCAATTTTTATACTAATTTCCATGCCTAAATTCATTTATAAAACTTGTATTTAACTCAAACCTAGCATAAATTACTTACCTTATGACAAGTGATGAGAATGGCATCCCCAAGATGCTCCCCATCGACTCCAATGGAAGAAAAATGGGGTTGAAATGAGCTCAACCCCGAACTTAAAACATTACACTGCCCCTGTCATTTCCGCTTCTGCGGAAATATTGCTGCTTATGCGGACAATAGGCCGCTTCTGCGGCTTCCACTGGCCTAGCCCCATTTCATTTTTGCGATTCTTCTTCCGAGGTCGTTTACTCAAAAATCCAATCCTAGTTCATTCTTTCAACTTTAAGCTTCTCAAATGAGAATTTTCATTTTAATTTAATTACGATCTTCCTGAATTTAAATTCCGACCGTGCGAACAAGTCGATATACCTGAAATGAAGCTGTTCATGGCCTCAGACTGCTGAACGACGCGCTAGGGCTCGAAACGACCGGTCGGGTCGTTACATTTCTAACATATTTTTCAATATTTAATTTTTTTATCTTATTTTTTATGTCATTATTTCTTTTGTTACAAAAAATTGATTTATTTCACTATAAAAGGATGAGCTTTAATAAAAATTGTGTACATATGAACTTTAATTATTAGTCTTTGGTTGAAATTATTTCATATTTTTCTTTTGGCTTTATTTAATGAGCCAAAATAGGTGCTCAACTGACCACTTAAATTAAAAAACTGAATGATGCGTAATTTATATATAATCCATATATAATAAGTGTATAATCGTGTTTTCAGTATATCATCTATTTATATTAGCTATAAAAAGTAAACAATAAATATGGACAGATATTATGTAAATATTCCATAAGATTTCGGTTTTTTGAGTTTATGCATGATATAACTTCTTGTATAATAATTTTAAAACGCTCTACTAATGTTCAAAAATATCTTATCTTTTTATTATCTTTGAATTAAAAAAAAGTAAAGAGTTTTTTTGAAATAATTTGTTTACATTTTTTTAAAAAAATATTCATGTCATACCAATTTTTTCTTTATATATACTCTTTGTTACACTTAAAAGTCACTATAGAAACTATCAGTTAGAAACTAATTTCTCTCTTATTGAGTTTGGGGAAAAAACGTTCACATAATCTAATGATTCAAAACTAATATTCTTCAATGAAGAAAATATTATACCCTTGCAATATTAGCTTGACTAAAGCAAAATGAAGGGATTTCAGCTTATATCCTTCAATTTCTTGAATGTGCTAAATTAAAATTAATTATAGGAATTGTATAGCTAATGTTTGGTTATTTGTTTGATATCCATTTATGCAAATTGACTCTTCAAACAAATATTCTTCAAGAAGAAAAAAGAAACAACTTTTTTTTTAATATTGACTGATTTGTGATGTTGCTTTCTCCAGCATGTGTGTCTACTTTATTATATATGTAAGTAAAATTTTATTTAATTTTGTAGACTCTTTTTTGTTATTTTTATAAACATAGTTGTGTACCCTATATATTACATTTATTTTAAAAGAATTTCATTTTATTCAAATCTAGCTACACTGTTTCAAAGAACTATACTTATAGAATTTTAAATGTGAAAGAGTTTTAATTCAAATTTCGTATATATTATATTATATTTGTATTTAATTAAAATAGTCAAATATAAAATAAACTTACCATATACTATTGATATTTATTAGTTTACTACTTGATTTAACCATAATGTCAATTATATATGGTAACTTTCTTGCTTTAATATATAAATAGATTATTAATGTTATTCTAAAATTTTCAAGTGGCTTCATTTTAGCTTGCCACTTGGCTTAACGACAATGCATACTACTTTTCTTTTAATATAATATAGATTTGGCCAGCTTTGTGAATCCTTATCTGCTATATTTGGTGTTTCCGGGTCGTGACAATAATTAGGTAAGATATTAGTCTGATATTTATTTTGATTGACTTTTAGGGATTATTATTTCACCTTTTAGGGATTATTATATATAAAAGGTATTACATAATGGGCAAATTTATAATGTCAAGGGCATAATAGACTTTTCAGGTAAAATTTTTATAAAATCTTGTTACGACCTAGATTTTCCACCCTCGGGAGTCGTGATGGCGCCTACTATTGGGAGCTAGGCAAGCCAAACATTAATTACTTTATCATTAACAACATAATCCTTTTTAATAATTATCAGCATTAAAATAAAAGCAACTGATTTAACTAAATAAGCGGAAGACTTAAATTAACGAAAAAGCTGAATAGAAATGCGGAAGAATTCAACATAAGCCTCTACCCAAGATTGGTGTCACATTACTCACGAACATCTAAGAATACTAAATACAATGTCTGAAAGAAATATATCTGTTTGTCTCGAATACAATGAGATAAAAGTGTAAAGTAAAAGATAAGGGAGACGTCGGGCCTGTGGACACCTGCAAGGCTACCTCGGTGTCTCATTCGACTGAAGGCCAACTCCTGTTTCAAATAAGTAATCTCAGATAAAGAAAGAAACAAGGCCAGAATATCAATAAGAATCAGAAATCACAAACTTGCATGGCATCACCCTTCGTGCTTTAATCTCGTCCTCACCAAATCAATCGTATCAATAATCATGTACACGGCATAACCCTTCATGCTTTTACTCTCTTTCCATACAGTATAATCAATGAATATCGGTATGAAATGGTATAACGTACGGCACGGCACGGCATCACCCTTCGTGCTTTACACTCTTTCCTCACAATATCAAGTAGTGCACGACATCACCCTTCGTGCATTACACCATTTCCTCACAATATAAGACAATGCACGATATTACCCTTCATGCTTTATCACTTTTCCTCACCCAAACAACAATCACAAATAAGGGGCAAGGAAGCAAACAAATAATGATAGAAATCCCGGCAAGGGAATGCAATTAAACAGTTAAATCCCGGCAAGGGAACAATATCAATGAAATTCCATATGCCGGCGAGGGAGAAAATCAATAAAACAAAGAAACATCCCGGCAAGGGAATAAACCAATAACTCTTTCTCTTTCTTTCACTTTCATCTCATAGTTCACATTATCACTTGAGCCAATGCTCCAAAGATTTAATTATCTCATATACCTTCACAATTTGAATTTCAACTTGAGCCAATGCTCCACGAAGTTCAAAGATCACAATTTCCTTTCACATACTCTTTACAACATATAGAAATCATCAATTAAGTACGGAAGTTATAACAAAACCAGGATATTTGCAATATAAGAACTCACGGTCATGCTAGACACCAATGTATAGATACTCGTCACCATGCCTATACATCATACTCGATAATTAGCAAGTAGAAAATAAGACTCAACTCCTATTCCCTCAAGCTAAGGTTAGACCAAATACTTACCTCAACTTCCACGACCAAATCAATCCACAACAACCGCTTTCCCTCTCGAATTCGGCTCCAACTCAATCAAATCTATACAGTAATGACTTCGTAGTATCAATATAAGCTAAACAAATCAAACCCAATGCCTAAATATAGATTTCCAAGATTTCTTCCCAAAAATTCCAAAAAAATCGAACCCGGGCCCCCTTGGTCAAAACACGAGGTTCGGACCAAATTCATATCACCCATTCCCCCACGAGCCCGAAAATATAATTTTTTTTCAAATTCGACCCCAAAACGAGGTCTAAATCAAGAAAAATAAAAAGCCCTAACTATACCAAATTCCCCCAATTTCTACCCTAAATTACATGTTTTAGGCTTAGGAATTCAATAAATATTGATGGAAAATGAAGAAAACGTGTTAAGATTTACTAACCCAAGAAGTGTTGGTGAAAGAGAGCTTCAATGGATGCCTAAGGACCTTGGAGAGGAAGGAGCTCGTGTGTTTTGATGAAAAATTCTCATCACTGTTCTGTTTTGGAATTAAAATATAACTGGGCAAAATTTCCCTTCACATTTGTGAAAGGAGGGTCGCGTTCGTGAAGGGTAAACTTGGCAAACCATCACGTTCACGATAGGAAGAGTTTGAACGCGAAGAGGAAAAGATAGGGGTCCAGGACTTGGTCTACGCGAACACGTGGACCTTTACACGAACGCGATGAAGGAACCTTATGAACTACGCGAACGCGAAAGTATCAGTGCGATCAAAATGAGGAAAATGAAGGCTAAGTCCTCAAAGTCAAATAACACTGCGTGTTCACGAGGGCAGGGACGCGAACGCGAAGGAGGAACAATCTGAAGCTTCGCAAACGCGAGAGAATAGACGCGAACGCGAAGAAGATACTAGGTTTGCAATGGCTGAACAATTTCTGCAATCTTTCTAAGTCCGAAACCACTCTGAAACACTCCCGATCCCTCAGGGTTCTAACCAATCACATGCACTAACTCAACAACATCCTACGAACGTAACCGTGCGATCAAATCACTAAAATAACATCAAAAACAATGAATCAAGCCTCAAAATCACTAGTTTTTCTTCAAACTTCATAAACTTTCAAAATTAGAGTTTTAAGTCCCAAACACGTCAAATGACGTCCAATTTCAACCAAACTTCACAGAAATATGGTAAACCACATATAAGACTTGTACCGGGCACCAAAACCAAAATACGGGCCCGATACCAACACGTTCTAACCAATTTTTATTTCAATTTTCTTTATAAATTTCAGAAAAACAATTTTATTCAAAAATTCATTTCACGGGTTTGGGACCTCAGAATTCGATTCAGAGCATACGCCCGAGTCCCATATTTTTCTACGGAGCCTTCGGGACCGTCCAATCATGGGTCTGGGTCCGTTTATCCAAAATGTTGACCAAAGTCAAACTTATTTATTTTAATATCAAATTTTAGAATTTTTAATAGAATTTTACATTTAAGCTTTCCGGCTACACACCCAGACTACGCACGCAAATCGAGCAGAATAAAAAATGAAGTTTTCAAGGCCTCGGAAGCAAGAAATGAATAAGAAAACAGGTGATGACCCTTTGGGTCATCACATTCTCCACCTCTAAGACGAATGTTGTCCTTGAACGGACAAAAAATAAAGAAATACCTGAGTCGGGGAATAGATGGGGATAACAGCTCCGCATATCGGACTCAGACTCCCAGGTCGATGCCTCAGGAGGCTGACCTCTCCACTGAACACCAATAGAAGGGAAACTCTTGGATCTCAACTGACGAACCTGCCGGTCTAGAATAGCTACCGGCTCCTCCTCATAAGATAGATCCTTGTCCAACTGGACAATGCTGAAATCCAACACATGGGATGGATCGCCGTAATATTTCTGAAGCATGGACATATGAAACACTGGATACACGGCCGATAAGCTAGGCGGCAATGCAAGTCTATAAGTCGCCTCTCCCACTAGATCAAGAATCTCAAACGGACCAATGAACCTAGGGCTAAGCTTGCCCTTCTTCCCGAATCTCATCACGCACTTCATAGGCGACACTCGAAGCAATACCCGCTCACCAACTATGAAAGCTACATCTCAAACCTTGCGATCTGCATAGCTCTTTTGCCTGGACTGAGCTGTATGAAGCCTATCCTGAATAATCCTGACCTTGTCCAAAGCCTCCTGATCCAAATTTGTACCCAACAATCGAGCTTCTCCCAAGTCAAACCCCGCCTACCATATAAAGCCTCATAAGGAGCCATCTAGATGGTCGGTTGGTAGTTGTTGCTGTAGGAAAACTTTACTAAAGGAAAGAACTGATCCCATGAACCTCCAAAGTCAATGACACAAGCTCGGAGCATATCCTCCAATATCTGAATACTCCGCTCAGACTGACCGTCCGTCTGAGGATGAAATGCGGTACTCAACTCCACCTGGGTGCCTAAATTACTTGCCTCGGTCCAAAATGATAGATACCAGCACACCATGAAGGCGAACAATCTCCCGGATATAGATCTCAGCTAACCTCTCGGACGAATAGGAGACTGCCACAGGAATGAAATGCTCTTACTTGGTCAGCCTATCAACAATGACCCAAACTGTATCGAACTTCTTCCGGGTCAATGGAAGTCCAGTAACGAAGTCCATAGTAATCCTTTCCCACTTCCACTCGGTAAGCTCAATCCTTTGAAACAATCTCCCAGGCCTCTGATGTCCATACTTAACCTGCTAACAATTCAAACAACGCGCCACATATGCCACAATATCCTTCTTCATTCTATGCCACCAATAATGCTGCCACAAATCCTGATACATCTTCGCGGCACCTGGATGAATAGAATACCGGGAACTATGGGCCTCCGCTAAGATCAACTCTCGAATCCCATCAACATTGGGCACACAAACTCGTCCCTGCAATCTCAAAACTCCATCATCATCTAAAGTCAACTGCTTGGCACCTCCATGCTACATCGTGTCTCTAAGGACACATAAATGGGGATCATCAAACTGCCGATCACGGATACGCTACAATAATGAAGAACGAGCGGGCACCAAAACCAAAATACGGACCCGATACCAACACGTTCTAACCAATTTTTATTTCAATTTTCTTTATAAATTTCAGAAAAACAATTTTATTCAAAAATTCATTTCTCGGGCTTGGGACCTTAGAATTCGATTCAGTGCATATGCCCGAGTCCCATATTTTTCTACGGACCCTTCGGAACCGTCCAATCACGGGTCTGGGTCCGTTTACCCAAAATATTTACCAAAGTCAAACTTATTTATTTTAATATCAAATTTTAGCATTTTTAATAGAATTTTACATTTAAGCTTTCTGGCTACACGCCCGGACTGCGCACTCAAATTGAGCAGACTAAAAAAGAAGTTTTCAAGGCCTCGGAAGCAAGAAATGAATAAAAAAACAGGTGATGACCCTTTGGGTCGTCACATTCTCCACCTCTAAGATAAATGTTTGTCCTCGAATGGACAACATAAAGAAGTACATGAGTGGGGGAACAGATGGGGATAACAGCTCCGCATATCGGACTCGGACTCCCAGGTTAATGCCTCAGGAGGCTGACCTCTCCACTGAACACCAATAGAAGGGAAACTCTTGGATCTCAACTGACGAACCTGCCGATCTAGAATAGCTACCGGCTCCTCCTCATAAGGCAGATCCTTGTCCAACTGGACAGTGCTGAAATCCAACACATGGGATGGATCGCCGTAATATTTCTGAAGCATGGACACATGAAACACTGGATGCACGGCTGATAAGCTAGGCGGCAATACAAGTCTATAAGTCGACTCTCCCACCAGATTAAGAATCTCAAACGGACCAATAAACCTAGGGCTAAGCTTGCCCTTCTTCCCAAATCTCGTCACGCACTTCATAGGTGACACTCGGAGCAATACCCGCTCACCAACTATGAAAGCTACATCTCGAACCTTACAATCTATATAGCTCTTTTTCGTGAACTGAGCTGTACGAAGCCTATCCTAAATAATCCTGACCTTGTCCAAAGCCTCCTGATCCAAATTTGTACCCAACAATCGAGCTTCTCCCAGCCCAAACCCCGCCTACCATATAAAGCCTCATATGGAGCCATCTGGATGATCAGTTGGTAGATGTTGCTGTAGGAAAACTTTACTAAAGGAAAGAACTGATCCCATGAACCTCCAAAGTCAATGACGCAAGCTCAGAGCATATCCTCCAATATCTGAATACTCCGCTCGGACTGACCCTCCGTCTGAGGATGAAATGCGGTACTCAACTCCACCTGGGTGCCTAACTCTCGCTGAACTACTCTCCAGAAATGCGAGGTAAATTAGGTACCTCGATCCGAAATGATAGATACCAGCACACCATGAAGGCGAACAATCTCCCGGATATAGATCTCAGCTAACCTCTCGGATGAATAGGAGACTGCCACAGGAATGAAATGTGCTGACTTGGTCAGCCTATCAACAATGACCCAAACTGCATCGAACTTCTTCCGGGTCAACGGAAGTCCGGTAACGAAGTCCATAGTAATCCTTTCCCACTTCTACTCGGGAAGCTCAATCCTTTGAAACAATCTCCTAGGCCTCTGATGTTCATACTTAAACTGCTGACAATTCAAACAACGCGCCACATATGCCACAATATCCTTCTTCATTCTATGCCACCAATAATGCCGCCAAAAATCATGATACATCTTCGCGGCACCCGGATAAATTGAATACCGGGAACTATGGGCCTCCGTTAAGATCAACTCTCGAATCCCATCAACATTGGGCACACAAACTCGTCCCTGCAATCTCAAAACTCCATCATCATCTAAAGTCAACTGCTTGGCACCTCCACGCTACATCGTGTCTCTAAGGACACATAAATGGGGATCATCAAACTATCGATCATGGATACGCTCCAATAATAAAGAAAGCACAGAGTATTGGCTTGCAGATTAGATATTTCTGAGCCCAGCAGAGTATTGGCTTGCACGGTAGCTCGTTCTTCTCTATTGGAGCGTATCCATGATCGGCAGTTTGATAATTCCCATTTGTGTGTCCTGAGAGACACAGTGCAGCGTGGAGGTGCCATGAAGGTGACCTTAGGTGATGATGGTGTTTTGAGATTACAGGGGTGAGTTTTTGTGCCTAATGTTGATGGGATTCGAGAGTTGATGTAAGCGGAGGCCCATATTTCTCGGTATTCTATTCACCCGGGTGCCGCGAAGATGCATCAGGACTTACGGCAGCATTATTGGTGGCGTAGGATGAAGAAGGATATTTTTGCATATGTGGATCGGTGTTTGAACTGTCAGCAGGTCAAGTATGAGCATTAGAGACCCAGCGGTTTATTTCAGAGGATTGATCTTCCCGAGTGGAAATAGGAGAGGATTACTGTGGATTTCATTACTGGTCTTCCGTTGACCCGGAAGAAGTTTGATGCTATTTGGGTCATTGTTGATAGGCTGACCAAGTCAGCGCACTTCATTCCAGTGGCAGTCTCCTATTCATCCGAGAGGTTAACTGAGATTTATATTCGGGAGATTGTTCGCCTTCATGGTGTACTGGTATCCATCATTTCAGATCGAGGTACGCAGTTTACCTCGCGCTTCTGGAGAGCGGTTCAGCGAGAGTTGGGCACCCAGGTCCAGTTGAGCATATCATTCCACCCTCAGACAAACGGTCAGTCCAAGCGGACAGTACAGATTTTGGAGGATATGCTCCGAGCTTGCGTCATTGATTTTGGAGGCTCGTAGGACCAATTTTTGCCTTTAGCAGAGTTCGCCTACAACAACAGCTACCAGTCCATCATTCAGATGGCTCCGTATGAGATGTTGTATGGTAGGCGGTGTCGGTCTCCAGTCAGATGGTTTGAGCCGGGAGAGGCTCGGTTATTGGGTACAGACTTAGTTCAGGAGGCCTTAGATAAGGTCGAGATCATTCAGGAGAGGCTGCGTTCAGCTCAGTCTAGGCAGAAGATTTATGCATACCGTAAGGTCCGAGATGTATATTTTATGGTTTGTGAGCAGGTATTGCTTCGGGGATCGCCTAAGGGCGTGATGAGGTTCGGAAAGAAGGGCAAGCTTAGCCCTAGGTAGATTGGTCCATTTGATATTCTTGATCGAGTGGGAGAGGTGGCTTATAGACTTGCATTGCCACCTCGCTTATCAGCCGTGCATCCAGTTTTTCATGTATCTATGCTTCGGAGGTATCACGACGATCCTACACATGTGTTATACTTCAGCACTGTCCAGTTGGACAAGGATTAATCTTATGAGGAGAAGCCGGTAGCTATTCTAGACCGGCAGGTTCGTCAGTTGAGATCTAGGAGCGTTCTCTCTGTTCGTGTTTAGTGGCGAGGTCAGCCCCCTGAGGCCTCGACCTGGGAGTTCGAGTCTGATATGCGAAGCCGTTATCCACATCTATTTCCTGACTCAGGTACTTCTTTCTTTTGTCCGTTCGAGGACAAACAGTTGTTTTAGAGGTAGAGGATGTGATGACCCTTTGGGGTCATCACCTGTTTCCTCACTCGTTCCGTGCTTCCGAGGCTTTGAAACCCTTATTTTTACTTGCCTCGATTTGCATGCGCAGTCCGGGCGCATAGCCGAAAAACTTTTATGATGAAATATGTGAATTCTGTGAAAAATTTGAAGAATTTTGATATTAATATGATTACTGTTGACTTTGGTCAACATTTTTGGTAAATGGACCCGGACCCAAGATTGGACGGTCCCGAAGGTCCGTAGAAAAATATGGGACTCGGGCATGTGGCCGGAGTCGAAATCCGAGGTCTAGAACCCGAGTAAAAGAATATTTTTGTTAAATTGTTTTTCTGAAATTGTTAAGGGAAATGGAAATGAAAATTGATTAAAAGACTAGGGTATCGGGCTCGTATTTTGGTTCCGACGCCCGGCACAAGTCTTATATATTGTTTAAGAGCTTTTTGCGAAGTTTGGTCGAAATCGGACGTCGTTTGACGTGTTTCGGACTATAAGTTACAAATTTGAAAGTTTATGAAGTTTAGAAGAAAAACATGAGTTTTGAGGCTTGATTCTATGTATATGATGTTATTTGGGCGAGTTGATCGCACGAGTAAGTTCGTGGGATATTATTGAGTTAGTGTGTGGTTGGTTAGGAGCCCCGAGGGCTCGGGAGTGAATTGGAGGTAGTTCGGGGTGTTTTTACACTTAGGATGGTAGCAGATTTTTTTGCAATTTTTGCCCAGTGATTCCTTCTTCGCGTTCGCAACCTTAGGCTCGCGTTCGCGTACTTTTCCCTGATTCCTATATCGCGTTCGCATCCCTTGCCTCGTGTTCGCATCCCTTGCCTCGCGTTTGCGTAGAGTCATTTGACTCGAGGATTTAGCCCCTTTTTACTCTTCGCGTTCGCGTATATAGCCTCGCGAACGCGTAGTGTTGCATACCCCTTCCTCGCGTTCGCGTTAGGGTTTACGCGTTCGCATAGACCAAGTTCTGGACCCCCAGCCTCTTTCCTCTTTGCGTTCGCAGCCCTTCCATCGTGAACGCGATGTATTGCCCAGTCTACCCTTCGTGAACGTGGTCCCTTCCCCGCAAACGCGAAGGGCAATATTGCCTAGCAAATTTTTAAGTCAAAAACATAACCAATGACGGGAAAAACATAACCCTTCACGAACTCTTCTTTCTCCAAAGTCCTAGGGCGAATTTTAGAGCACTTCTTCATCAAAACTTCTTGGGTAAGCATTGTTTAACTTGTTTTCTTCAATTTCCTTCATTAACTACTGAAATCCTAGCCCTAAATCATGAAATCAAGGTAGAAATTATGGGTTTTGGGTAGAGTTAGGGTTTTGGGAATTTTGGGTGATTCAACCTCAATTTGGGGTCGAATCTTAAAACAAATTATATATTTGAACTTGTGGGGTTATGGGTGACTAGTTCTTGGTCCGAGCCTCGTGTTTGGACCATGTGGGCCCGACGTCGAATTTTGGTATTGTTGAGCCTTAATTGATATTATTGAATTAATTATGCCTAGATACCATTGTTTCGGAGTCGGATTATAGAGGAAAGGCGGTAATTGAGGATTGATTGCTATTCTTTGGACCGAGGTAAGTGTTTGGTTTAACACTAGCTTGAGGGAATAAGAGTTGAGACTTGTTGCTAATTGCTATGTGATCGAGTACGATGTATAGGCATGGTGACGAGTATCTATACATTGGTGTCTAGCATGACCGTGAGTCCTTATAATGTGATTACCATGACTTGGTTGTGAACTCCGTGTTTATTGGAGAATTTCTATATGTTGTGAATAACATGTGAACGGTAAAATGATTATTTGATTCCTGGGAGCATTGGCTCGAATTGTGATACGAATACTGAGAGTGTATAAAACGACTTGATTCTTTGGAGCGTGGGCTCAAAATAGTAGAGTGAATTATAAGATAAGAAAAGTAAGAAAGAGAAAGCGTTGTTAATTATTCCCTTGCCGGGACATTTGGTTGAACGTGTTGGATTCTTTACCTTGCCGGGATTTTCGTCAAATATTTGCTTATATTTATGACCCTTAATTATGACTGTTGGTTGTGGAACCAGACTGTTAAATGACATTGAGGAGCCGCCGCAATAATGATATTGAGGATCGGGTTGCACGCCACAATAATGATATTGAGGATCGGGTTGCACGCCGCAACAATGATATTGAGGATCGGGTTGCGTGCCGCAATAATGATATTGAGGATCGGGTTGCGCGCCGCAACAATGATATATGAGGGTCAGGTTGCACACCACAACAGTGATACCTAATAAATGGTATGGGTCGGGTTGCACGCCGCAACAGTGATACTTGATAAGTGGTATGGGTCAAGTTTCACGCCACAACAGTGATAATTGTGGAGCAGGTTGCATGCCACAATAATGATATTTGTGGAGCGGGTTGCATGCCACAACAGTTATTGATACCATGTGTTTGTATTGATTCCTTGTTCATTGTGAATCTAAGCTGCTTTAATTCTGTTACCTGGAATTGCTGTTAATATTGTATCTCCCCATAACATGTTTCCCCTCCCATGTTGTTAATTTCCTTGTATTCGATATTCCGTTGTATATTTATAACTGCACAGGTTTATGTGGTGTCCAGTCTAGCCTCGTCACTACTTTGTCGGGGTTAGGCTAGGCACTTACCAGCACATGGGGTCGGTTGTGCTGATGCTATACTTCTGTGCATTTTTGCACATGTCCAGGCTTTGAGGAGAAGCAGCAGTATTAGCACGAGAGCAGGCTTTCATTTTCACGGGACCGAGGTAGTCTTGCAGGCGTCCGCAGGTCCGGCGTCTCTTCTTATGTTCTCTTTTAGACTGTTGCCTCATTGTTTTCGAGATAGACAGCTTATATATTTCTTTCAGACCATTGTATTTAGTATATTATTAGTAGTTCCTGAGCACTGTGACACCAAATCTTGGATAGAGGCTATTATTGACTATTCCGTGTTTTATTGGTATTTATAAATCAGACTTCCGCTATTGTTCTTATTAAATTTCATGTTCTTTATTGATGCTATAAACTGTTGAAATAATTGTTTAGCAAGGGAAAGGTAATTGAGTTGGCTTACCTAGCTACCACGAGTAGGCGACATCACGATCCCGATGGCGGGAAATTCAGGTCGTGACATACGTAACCTAAAGCTTTGATACCAACTTGTCACGACCCGGATTTTCCACCCTCGGGAGTTGTGATGGCATCTGCTATTGGGAGCTAGACAAGCCAAACATTAATTACTTTATCATTAACAACATAATCCTTTTTAATAATTAGCAACATTAAAATAAAAGCAACTGATTTAACTAAATAAGCGGAAGTCTTAAATTAACGAAAAACCTGAATAGAAATGCAGAAGAATTCAACATAAGCCTCTACCCAAGACTGCTGTCACATTACTCACGAACATCTAAGAATAATAAATACAATGTCTAAAAGAAATATATTTGTTTATCTCGGATACAATGATATAACAGTCTAAAGTAAAAGATAGGGGAGAAGCCGGGCCTCTGGACGCCTGCAGGGCTACCTCGGTGTCTCGCTGGACTGAAGGCATGCTCCCGCGCTACTGCTGATGCTATCCAAAACCTGGATCTGTTCAAAATAGCACAGAGTGTAGTATCAGCACAACCGACCCCATGTGCTGGTAAGTGCCCTGCCTAACCTCGGCGAAGTAGTGACGAGGCTAGAACTAGACTACCAAGTAAACCTATGTAGTTCGAATATATATATATACAACGGAAAAGAAATGCAGGAAGTAACCAATTAATAAAGGAAGGGGAACATTATTAGGGGGATAACAGTTTCAAATAAGTAATCTAAGATAAAGAAAGAAACAATAAGGCCAGAATATCAATAAGAATCAGATATCACAAACTTGCACGGCATCACCCTTCGTGCTTTACTCTCGTCCTCACCAAATCAATCGTATCAATAATCATGTATACGGCATCACCCTTCATGCTTTACTCTTTTTCCTCATAGTATAATCAATGAATATCAATATGGAATGGTACATCGTACAGAACGGCATCACCCTTCGTGCTTTACACTCTTTCCTCACAATATCAAGCAGCGCACAGCATCACCCTTCGTGTTTTTCACCCTTTCCTCACAATATCAGATAATGCACGGCATCACCCTTCGTGTTGTATCACTCTTCCTCACCCAAACAACAATCACAAATAAGGGGCAAAGAAGTAAACAAATAATGATAGAAATCCCGGCAAGGGAATGTAATTAAATAGTTAAATCCCGGCAAGGGAACAATATCAATAAGTTTCCATATCCCGACAAGGGAGAAAATCAACAAAACAACGAAACATTCCGGCAAGGGAATAAACCAATAACTCTTTCTCTTTCTTTCACTTTCATCTAATAGTTCACATTATCACTTGACCCAATGCTCCAAAGATTTAATTATCTCATATACCTTCACAATTTGTATTTCAACTCGAGCCAACGCTCCACTAAGTTTAAAAAAAACAATTTCCTTTCACATACTCTTTACAACATATAGAAATCATCAATTAAGTATGAAAGTTATAACAAAACCAGGATATTTGCAATATAAGGACTCACGGTCATGCTAGAGACCAATGTATAGATACTCGTCACCATGCCTATACATCGTACTCGATAATCAGCAAGTAGCAAATAAGACTCAACTCATATTCCCTCAAGCTAAGGTTAGACCAAACACTTACCTCAACTTTCATGGCCAAATCAATCCACAACAACCGCTTTCTCTCTCGAATTCGGCTCCAACTAAATCAAATCTATACAATAATGACTTCATAGTATCAATATATGCTAAACAACTCAAACACAATGCCTAAATATAGATTTCCAAGCTTTCTTCCCAAAATTCCAAAAAAATCAAACTCGGGCCCACTTGGTCAAAACACGAGGTTCGGACCAAATTCATATCACCCATTCCCCCCACAAGCCCGAATATATAAATTGTTTTCAAATTCGACCCCAAAACGAGGTCTAAATCAAGAAAAAGTAAAAAGCCCTAACTATACCCAATTCCCCCAATTTCTACCCTAAATTACATGTTTTAGGATTAGGAATTCGACAAATATTGATGGAAAATGAAGAAAACGAGTTAAGATTTACTAACCCAAGAAGTGTTGGTAAAAGAGAGCTTCAATGGATGCCTAAGGAACTTGGAGAGGAAGGAGCTCGTGTGTTTTGATGAAAAATTCCCGTAACTGTTTTGTTTTGGAATTAAAATATAACTGGGCGAAATTGCCCTTCGCGTTCGTGGAGGGAGGGTCACGTTCGCGAAGGGAAAACTTGGAAGACCATCTCGTTCGCGATGGGAAGAGTGTGAATGTGAAGAGGAAAGGTTGGGGGTCCAGGACTTGGTCTACGCGAACGCGATGAAGGAGCCCGATGAACTACGCGAACGCAAAAGTATCAGTGTGATCGCGATGAGGAAAATGAAGGCTAAGTCCTCAGAGTCAAATGACACTATGCATTCGCGAGGGGAGGGATGCGAACGCAAAGGAGGAACAATCTGAAGCTTCACGAACGCGAGAGAATGGGCGCAAACGCGAAGAAGAAACTGGGTCTGCAATAGCTGAAGAAGTTCTGCAACCTTTCTAAGTCCAAAACCACTCCGAAACACTCCCGAGCCCTCGAGGCTCCTAACCAATCACATGCACTAACTCAACAACATCCTACGAACTTAACCATGCGATCAAATTGCCAAAATAACATAAAAACAACGAATCAAACCTCAAAATCACTAGTTTTTCTTCAAACTTCATAAACTTTCAAATTTAGAGTTTTAAGTTCGAAACACGTCAAATGACGTCCAATTTCAACCAAATTCACAGAAATATCTTAAACCACATATAAGACTTGTATCGGGTACCAGAACCAAAATACGGGCCCGATACCAACACGTTCTAACCAATTTTCATTTCAATTTTCTTTATAAATTTCAGAAAAACACCTTTACTCAAAAATTCATTTCTCGGGCTTGGGCCTCAGAATTCGATTCAGGGCATACGTCCGAGTCCCATATTTTTCTATGGACCCTTAGAGAAAGTCAAATCACGGGTCCGGGTCCGTTTACCCAAAATGTTGACCAAAGTTAAACTTATTCATTTTAATACCAAATTTTAGCATTTTTCACAGAATTTCACATTTAAGCTTTCCGGCTACGCGCCAGGACTGCTCATGCAAATCGAGGCAACTAAAAATAAGGTTTTCGAGGCCTCGGAAACACGAAATGAATAAGAAAGTAGGTGATGACCCTTTGGATCGTCACAAATCTAGTCAAAGTGAAAATCGTGATAACTAAAGCATAAAAATAAGTTTTGGGTAACATAAGAAAGAAAAGTGACTTTTGGATAGTGAACACAAAGTTTAATAACTTTTACTTAACCAAAAAAAAGTGACTTTAGGATAATTAACACAAAGTTGAATGACCATCCATAAAATTTATTCGGTATACTTACTATACTAAAAATCAAAATTGTTAATCCAAATAATATCCCGAGAAGCAGGGGCGGACCTAGTGCATAGACTACGAGTTCCTGGGAATGCAGTAATTCTTGCGTAGACTCTATATTTATATTAAGAAATTCACTAAATATTGGTAAATATCTGATTGTGAACCCAATTATTATTTTATATTAATGTAAAATTACGATAAGAACCCATAAGTCTCAAATCCTGAATCCGCCTTTGCCGAGAAGTCAATCAAAATAAATATCATACTAATATCTTACCTAATTATACCTTACCTCACATGTCCATAACTCTATTATCTGTAAACCAAACCATTTCAAGGAGCAAGGACTAAAGGGATGCATGTATCGGTTATCGAGTAATATCTCAAGTATGGGCTGGACTGGAAGAGACACCTTCATTGGGCTAAATTGCAAAGCACGACAGAAATGGCCCAACAATCGAATATTTCTGGGGGTTTTCACTTTTAGCCCGCTTCAAAACTATTTACACGCAATAGCCGAAAAGAAGCATAAAATTCGTATATATATATATATATATAT
>MU666575.1:15252-25716 GCA_026770625.1 Nicotiana glauca
TCTATGTTGTGGAAATTGTATGAAAGATTATATGAATTGCTTCTTTGATTTGCCCATATTATTTGCTCGTATCTGTTTGATAGTTCTTTCTAGTAAAATGGTGTTTAGTTATACATAGCAGTACAATTCAAATGTACTGATGTCCCTTTTGCCGGGGGCGCTGCATTTATGTTATGATTGTAGCTTGCTTCATAGTGGTAGTGCCGATCGTGTGTAGCGGAGCATTTTCTACTCGAAGTCTCGATGAGCCCCTTTTTCTTCCATGGGGCTATATGGTGTATCTTTTGTTATTACAGCTTTCCACTTTTTAGGTATAGCCGGGGCCTTGTTGACGGCATATTTATGCTTATCTGTTGTATCCTTAGAGGCTCCAAAGACACTAGTGTTGGTTATGTACGGGTGTTCGGGGAGTCCACTAAAGATATATGTTGTAACCCTAAACTTGTGATCTCCATAAACTGTAACTCTAATAGAATCCTTGAAGCTAGCTTATGTATGGTGAATCTTTGTGATATGAAATGAACCAATGATGTAGTATGCACCATGTATTCTCGTCTAAATTAATCAAAGGCATGGATTCCATATGCGTATTGATTTGGGGTAGAAAGTGTTCGGTAAGGCTTGCTCAGTCGGGTTTACTTTATTGAGGGTCTGTCGCGCCTCCCGCGGTTGGGGCATGGCAGGCCTTTAAAATAAAACGAGGTGCACCACGCCAAATAAAACTCATAAATTGCGTGGTCCTTTTTAAATGTTTATATTAAAATACAAAGAATTTGGGACGTGCCATTTAGCAAATTTTCATGGCCTCCCGCAAAGTTAATAACACGTTAGTCGCTTCAGGCGCACTTTTTAATAATTTTACCTTCCTAAATATGGGTGTGCATTTCATGCAACCCAAATCTAAATCCCAAAACGTTGAATAAAATGTGTCGAGGATCCGGGTGCATTTCGTGTGACGTGATCCAAAAACACGTTTTAAATGAGGTTCACTTTCTTAAAAAATTTTTTAATTGAAAGCGGTGAATAATTTTAAAATTGCATTATAGGATAACATGTATAAAAAATCAGATTTTAGCGATGTATAATAGTTTAAGCGACCGTGCTAGAACCACAGGATCTGGGGGTGCCTAACACCTTCCCTCGGATCAACAGAATTCCTTACTTAGAATTTCTGGTTCGCAGACTCCATTCGGGAAGTCGAAATTTTCCTCAATTTGGGATTCAAGATAAAATGGTGACTTGGGACACCAAAAGCCAAACCTATCCCAAGTGGCGACTCTAAATAAATAAATAATCCCATTTCGAATAATGTCACTTTAAATGGAAAAACTCCCTTATACACTATCCTTTGGGGTGGTGTGTAAAAAAGGAGGTGTGACAGCTCTGGCGACTCTGCTGGGGAACACGAACCTAGAATTTAGGTTCAGGGTTCAAGAATTCGAGCTTAGAATAATTGTTATATTTGGCTTTATCTGATTTTTCTACATGTTCCATGCTATATGTGCTAAATGTTTTACCGCTTTGATATTTTCTTGAATTGTATATAAACTGTTACGAATCCCTTACTCTCTCTGAGTCTTCTACATCATGGAGAAGGGTGCACTTTGTGTAGCTTCTCTTCTGTTTAGAGTCTTTTCCCATTTAGAACGAGGTTTGGATAAGTTGCTAAGCCGACGGAGCTTCTGTATCCCCGGTACCCTCCCTCCCCCCAGCTCGAGTTGTCCGCTTCAGTAAGTCAGGTCTAGACCAATAAACCTAGGGTTTAAACCTAGAAGAATAAAACCTCGTGCCGGATCCCTAGTAGGAATGTTTGTTTGTATCATGTGCATTTAACTTAGGTGACTCAACACAGGGGTTGGGTCCGTCTAGGATAGGTGACCTGAAATGAAAGACCATCCTGATATATCTTACGTGCTACCTGTGCATTTATTTGCTTGGCTTTGCATGTTGACCGGCCTGTATATACTGAGAGAAAATAGCAGTAAAAACCAATGCCAAAATAGTATCGAAATGCTGCCGAATTTTTGAAAAAATGGAAAAGAAAAATATTTGAAAAAATGAAAAGATTGTTGTTCAAAAATATACATTTGATTTTGACCAACTTGACCGAACTACGCTGTTTTGATTCTCACCGGATGTGAGATACATAGGCAACCCCCATCGGGTCCAACCTCCCTTTTGCAAAAATAGCCAAAAAATTACAAAATTTTAAATTTTTGTCGTAAATAAGTCGGGTGATGCCATTCTTGTTAAAATAAGCCAAATGCCCCCAAAAGGGCGCCGGAAGGCTATTTTTGCAAGAACAACCACCCTGAGTCATTTTTAAATGATTTGCGGGCACAACCTTAAAATCTTTCTCCCAGAAGTGCTGAAAGGCCGTATCTGCAAAACCACGTCCTTGTTTTTCGAAATAAAGAAAATTTTTTGCAAAAAATAGCCATTATTCTGTTAGGTCAAAATAAGTCATTAAATTCCCTTTAAAATAAATGTGCAAGATGAATACCACTGAAATTGAACCCTTCTCAGTTTGAGTGAGATCCCTTTGAAGCTCCACATGTGGTGGAATGATTTGGGAAAAGGTAGCAGAGAAACCGTGGTCAAGGTTTTGGGTGGTCTCGTTGGATTGTTGAACATCAAACTAAGAAAGGATATTATTGAGGCACTGATACCATTCTAGGACACAACTCGTAATGTATTCCGGTTCTCGGACTTTGAACTTACACCCACACTAGAGGAGATTGCGGGATATGCGGGTCTCAACGGGAACCTCAGGAGTATATACCCATTGACACTGAGACCGGTAACCCTCCACAGAGTCTTGGACTTGTTGAGCATTAGTCGGGACATTCAACATAAGCATCTAGCAGAAGGGTGTTGCACACTGCATTTCTTATACCACCGGTATGGCAAACCGAAAGGTTTTGAGGAGCCCAACACCGATTTGACACATGCCAGAAACATAGATAAATGGGAGGCCCGGCGGCGGTTGGCTTTCATGGTAGCTTTTCTGGGGATCGTGGTTTGTCCACAAAAAGACGGTCACATAGATATTGGCCTTGTAGGAATGTTGGATGTTTACATAAGAAGTCTAATAGCACAGTGGTTCCTTTGATTGTGGCAAAAATGTACCGAGCTTTAACCATGTGCCGAGAGGGCGTAAAATTCTTTCAGGGTTGCAATCTGCTACTACAGTTATAGATACAGGAGCACTTTTGTCATCGCACGGGGTATATGAACTATGGTTTAACTGGGTTAAGTTGTATTGTGGAGTTTGGAACCCGAGTAACACGTATTGAGTTCCCCGAGGGCATTGAGGCTTGGTTGTCATGCTTGAGATCTTTGACTGCAGATAAAGTTGAATGGGCTTTTGGATGGCTTCCCGCTACTGAAGCTGTATACACATCGGCGGATGTACCTTATATTCTTTTGAAGGGCATTCGAAGCATCCAAACCTACGCTCCCTACCGAGTCCTGCGGCAACTAGGATAATTCCAAACTATTCATAATGATGAAGACCTGATCGGACAAATAATTGAGTTAGGCCCGAAAGCTGCATTTTTGGAAGGAAAAATCCACCAGATATGGAATGAATGCAGGTTTCTTGAGCCTAAAACTATAGTACATGATTAGGCCAGAGACGAAGTGGACCCCAAATACTTGGTCTGGTTTGGAAAAAGATTTCAAATCCCTAAGAGACCCGCCAAAAGGCCACATGTATAACAATTCACTGATGAGGCCCAGGTGCAATGGGATTGGCTAGCGAAGGAAAAAGAATACCGAGCCAGAATAGGGAAGTTAGAGCGGCAAGTCTGAGATCTTCAATTCGAGAAGAGTGTGCAAGCCGCAGCTGATGAAGGAGGTAAAAAGAAATTGACCCAAGAGAATGAAGCTCTCAAGGCTCAAATCCAACAAATGAAAATGGCTACCAAAAATCAAGAAAGAAGTCGGTCCGACGAAAGGTTGATAAAAGGGTTGAAGAAGCAGTTCTTAGAATGCCAGGAAGCGTTGGAGAAATCTGAAGGGAACATGGCAAAAATCCGGGCACAATGGGCAAAGAAGACACAGGAAAGAGCCCAATTTGTGCAACAAATGAAAAGAAATTATGAGGGAACCATTGCTAATAAGAAAAGAAAAATGAACACCCTTGAAGATAAGGCAGCCTGGCAGGACAAAGAATTTCAGGCTGAGAGGGAACAATGCTATGGGCTAATCGCCGAGATCAAGAAAGAAATAAAGATGTTGCAAGACCATCACTTCCACGACTCCCAGGTGTTAGAGGCTCGTAACCAGTAGAAAATCCGACTACTCCAGGAAAAGGGCCGGATTAGGGAAAGAATCAGAGGCATTGCAAATTAGATTGTCATGAAATGTCAAGCCGGCGAAAGAATGGGTCGTACCACTTTCTTTGCTACAACGATGATATTTGTTCGTCAGGTTATGAATGATTTGGAGCAGTTAAAAAGGGGTCTTGCATGCAGGCCTGCGGCGATGCCGAATGATGCCCTGCGGGCCCCAGGATTTGAAGCTTTGATGTATTCCTAGTTATCTAGTCTGTATTTCATTATTTTGAGTCTTTTTTGTAATTTTCCTTTTTAAGAAAAACAATTAGTCTAGTATCTTTGTAATCGGAGTTTTCCTTTTTCAGAAAATGAAGGTCTAATTAGCTAAATATTGAAAATAAAAGAGGGACTAAAGGTGTAAAAGGAAAATCTGAAACTTCCCCTCAATTTTTCCTATAAAAGGCAGTCCCCAGTGCCTTATTTCATAGGTTTGACATCTGAAAATTTCCCCCAAAAGTGTTCTACAACTTTTAAGAGCTGAAAATTTTGAATTTCAAAAGTCAAAAAACGAAATCTAAAATTCCAAAGTTTGAAAGTTCATCCTAGATCTTAAATTTCTGAAAAACCAAAAAAATAGCACAAAAACTCCAAAAACTCCAAAAACTCCAAAAAATGATATTCTATTAAAGTTTCATAGTTTAGTTTCAAGTTCTGGTGATTGATTTGAGTTTCCAGCCAGATAAGGGTAGAAATAGCTTGAAAATTCCTAGTGTTTGATTGCTGAAACTCAAAAGTTATCCTGGGTTTGATTTCGAGTCAATTTGGGCTTTGATCAAGTCTATTTTGGGTCGTTTCATTGGTTGCTGTTCATCTGTCACTCATTTCTGGGTCATAGTGATGCAATTTTGGCTTTCAATTGATCCTATTGTTGTGTTGCTGCTGGTTTACTATTGCTGATTATTGCTTTGCCACTGCTGACTCCTTCTTCTTTCCTTTTGCCTTAACTCCAGGTACATATTCTGCTCTTGCCCTATTGTAGACCTCAATTTAAGAGTGAAATAAAGACTATGCATGACTTCTCATGTTCAACTATGTTCAAATGATCTACTGTAGTCCATTAGTTCTCATAATTAGATGAATCTTCATCTTGTAATTAATTTGGAATTGAGATATGTAATTGTTAGGCTAGAAATCAATTTGTTAGCATTATAACTATTTAATTTGACTGTACGAATGATTATTTTAAGATCTATATGGACATTGTGAGTAGAATGCTAGCAGTAGTCAATTTCAGTTTAAACTCTTAGACTAATTTATAGTTTAAGTTCAGGTTGATTGTTTGAAAGTAGAGTCCAAAATAATAGCAAGCTCTGTAATTGGAACATGATATTATCCTTATTGTGCTTATCAAATGCTTAGGATTACCTATCAAATATTTGCTGGATATAGTAGCAACACCATATGTTTGTTCGAAATTGATTCAGGAACATGTTACGAATTCCAGCATTGAATTTCCGTTTCGAGTCTATAATTGAGTTGTTTTAAAAGCACACGAATTAAATCTAAAGGACTATCAGAATTTTAGATTAGGTGCTAATTCACGAATTGAGCATCAGTTTTGGTCCGTGATTATTTGGACCACAAAATAGGCCCAACGTATGCCCAGTCACGACTCACCTGAACTTCTTGCTTCATTTTGGGTTGGACTCATCTGAGCCCAAAACTTGATGATTTCCTGGAAATGATTTGCCCAGCTAGGTGACCGAACTACCTCATGTCTGGGCCAATTTTTTCAGCCCAATCTGCTGGAGAATTTGAAACTTTGTTCTTAAATTGTTGGTTAAACTCCATAAGACATTTTTGGGTCTTTCAAATTAAGCAGTACACCTGAGTTAGGAGGTTGGCCTCTTGTTTAGGTGTGGGCTTGAATTTGAGGCCCAAACTCTTTGAGTGCTTTTTTTTACTAATGGTGATTAATGTTGCTAATTAATTAAGGTTCTTTTTAGAGACAACCATTAATAGAAAAATGGTAGTTCATCTTAGGACGGCCTTTAAAATAAAATGAGGTGCGCCACGCCAAATAAAACTCATAAATTGCGTGGCCCTCTTTAAATTTTTATATTAAAATACTTAGAATTTGGGACGTGCCATTTAGCAAATTTTCATGGCCTCCCACAAAGTTAATAACACGTTAGTCGCTTTAGGCGCACTTTTTAATAATTTTACCTTCCTAAATATGGGTATGCATTTCATGCAACCCAAATCCAAATCCCAAAACGTTGAATAAAATGTATCGAGGATCCAGGTGCATTTCATGTGACATGATCCAAAAACACGTTTTAAATGACGTTCACTTTCTTAAAATTTTTTTTAATTGAAAGCGGTGAATAATTCTAAAATTGCATTATAGGATAACATGTATAAAAAATTAGATTTTAGCCATGTATAATAGCTTAAGCGACCGTGCTAGAACCACGGGATCCGGGGATGCCTAACACCTTCCCTCGGATCAACAGAATTCCTTACTTAGAATTTCTGGTTCGCAGACTCCATTCGGGAAGACGAAATTTTCCTCGATTTGGGATTCAATATAAAACGGTGACTTGGGACACGAAAAACCAAACCTATCCCAAGTGGCGACTCTAAATAAATAAATAATCCCATTTCGACTAATGTCACTAAATAAAAAAACTCCCTTATACTCTATCCTTTGGGGTCGTGTGTAAAAAAGGAGGTGTGACAGAGGCGATCAAAAACGAACTACTGACAAACAACAATTAATAGAAATACAATTGCTCATGATCTATGTTTAAAATCATTAAAACCATAAAACACCTAAACATCAAGGAAAAATTGGAACTACTCGTTATCCAATTTTAGAACAACTGAAACACTTTAGAGCTACTCAAAGCGATTTGAAACCATATGATCTGATCAACTTCCTTTAAAAGGACACTATCAACTGTACGTTTATGTCCAGGGACCTATTTACACAAACAAACTTGTAATTATTTTTATATTCTAACAACATCCAAATTATGAATTTGAACTAGTATTTTAAACAACATTATGAAACCCTGAAAGTTATTAACTAAAATCAGTATCCTTATGAATCTATTATGGAGGATTTCCTTGATTCAAAACCAACGACAGCTCAAACATTATGGCCTAAACGAATTTCTACACAACTAAAAAAAATTTAATACTAAACTAGATGATCAACAGGATCTAAGTATATCATAGTCCACAGTCCATATTTAATTACAACAAGAGAATTTAACTACTCAAATGGGATTCAACTACACTATACTATGAGCAAATGCAGTAAAATATAAGCAGTAGGTAAAATTTAAATGGGCAATAGAGCTGCATTCCACTCTTAAATCAAGCATTACATCGCCAAAGGTGCAAGACTTGTACCTGGAAATTGAAGCAAAATGGGATGAAATAGAAGTCAACTAAGTAGCAATGAACATCAACAATAGGATTAGTTTAAAAACCAAAAATAATATCGTAGTAGCCCAGGAGCTAATTGCAGAGAAACAACACCAGCAAACAACTCAAAAACATACTTGAATGATCCAAAATAGACTCGAAATAAACCCAGGAACTTCTGAAACTTCAACTATCAAAACCAAAAGAAGACTCAAGCCATTTTCAACCTTAGCTAAGCTGGAATGTTAATTCAAAAGCTGGATCCTAAAATCACTCTAAGAAAATTCTATGGAATAGTGATTTTTGGAGTTATGTCACCTCAAGTTTTCAGGGATTTTTACGGTTTTGAATTTGATTTTTTTTCAATTTTTTTGATTTTTTCTAAGCTCTAGATTTGAATTTCGAATTTTCAGAGTTTTGGATCTCTCTAGACTGTTGAAACTTGTTTTTAATTTTTCAGATCTCCAAAACTTCTAAAACTTTTCAGATTTCTAAACTTCTAAAAACTTCTCAGATTTCTAAACTTTGAATTTTAGATCCATCTCTCTCTCCCCAAAACTTCTTTTGCAAGGCAATGGCGGCATGCCTTTTATAGACAAAACTAGGGCTACTTTCAGATTTTGTTTTACACCCTAAGTCCCTTATTTAATTTTAGTTTTTAGCTACTTAGTCCTTCAATTCATGCCTTGTTGATCAAGTTATACTACCAAATTCCTAAAATTTTAATTAAAACCCCAATCTAGAAGGTTCTAGGGGGTTCCAATTCAGTTACTACAGGATTCTTTTATTGAACTACCTATACTACCATTGAATTCACCCCTGAATTACTAACTTAGGCTAAACTAAACCCAGCCCCTCATAACTTGGTCAAAGTGACCATGGTTAATTAACAAAGACCCTAGCATTTTCAGCGGTAATCAAACAACACTTCAATTAACAAAAACTTCCAAAAATTAAACTAAACCTAATTTCAATCCTAAATTAATCCCTAATAGTTCCAAATTAAACTACTATTGGGAAATTATCAATTAAGCAGGAATCTAAGTGAACGAGTCCAATTAAACAATAACACTGAATCATGAATCCATGCACCAGAAACAATCACTGAGTCATGAACTGAAATTAAACTCAAAAATACTTATGAACCAAAACTTAATCCGACAGAAATCTAAGAAAATTAAAAAGAAAATGATAAGAACAAGGTTAATCCAGGGACTACAATCTAAAAAGAAACCCTACAACTAGGATGCAAATCGGGCACAAGAACAAAATAAAAACAACAAAGGAAAACACTGAGCAAAATAGAAGTAGAAGAATAAAAATAAAATTATGAAAGAAAAGAAAAACAGAAAAGAAGATAAAATGAAGTACCTACTTCAAATTTGGACTTTGGCCGGCTAGTCTTGGAATTACTTGGACCAAAACCGTCCCTAATCATGTGTTTTCATGAGAAAACACATGATTAAGGGCTATTATAGTCCAAAAGACAGGAAACTTCAACCTCGAAAAAGTTAGCGTTCCAGGCCGGATTTTGATTCAAAATTCGAGCCATACAGGGATGATATGAGGGCTATTGGTTGTTGATTCAGAAAGAGGAAGGTGAGGAGGCCATATGGTGTTAATTTGGTGAGGTTTGGAGGCGGCGCCGTCGTACACGACGGAGGCGGCGACCCCTGATTCGATTATTCGGACACTTTGGCTTGGATTTGAAGGAAACTAGGTTTGGATTTGTAATGAGGAGAAGGAGATGAGGTAGGGGTGTAATTTTCACGGCCATTGGACAATAGCCGCCGGCGGAGGCGATTTACAGCCAGCGACGGACGGTGGTGTTACATCGGAGGTTAGAAAAGGGTATGAGAGACGATGAGTGAGGGGGTAGGGGCAAATTTAGACCATTATATATCAAATAACCTCGTTAGTTCCGGACCGTTGGATTGATGAGATCCAACGGTCATGATTCAAAGTAGGTGAAACGGGGTCGTTTTTGTGAGGGGGGCTAGACTGGTTCGCAGGTGGGTTGGGCCGGGTATTTGGTTTGTTTTGGACGGGTTCATTGGTTTGGGCATTGGGTTTTCGGATAGGTTGGCCCAAAATGGGGCATTTTATTAACATACTCAATTTCTTTTTGATTCTCTTTTCATTTTTCTCATTTTTCCATTTTTTTCTAAGTTTTGTCAAATACAAAACTAAAAATTAACTAACCTGATTAAATTCTAAAATTAAGCTAATTAATTTTCGAAAATTAACTAACTCCTAATTTAAAAGAAAACTTAAGGAGAAAAGTCGAAAATTAAAAAAAAAATTGTTTTTGTTATTTTCTTCCATTTTTGTAATGTTAATTAACTAATAGAACTAAAAATATAAAATTCAATCCTAAATGCAGATGTGCTATTTTTGTATTTTTTTTAACAAATTATCATGCACACAAAATAAAAATACACGCAAAAATACGCAATTAAGTCATAAAAAATCAAATAAAAGAAAAATCCTAATTCTAAGAAGTTTATAGGAATAATTCAAGCGAGACAAAAATCACGTGCTCACAGCTGCCCCTCTTTGCTCGGAGACACGAAGGACTTTCGAACAAAGATAAATGAGCAATTATGAGAGATTTTTGCCTGCTTGGCATTACATGAAAAGCATTTTTGAAAAACGTCTGACCGAACCTGTCACGACCCAAAATCCACTAAGGGCCGTGGTGGCGCCGGACACCGCTGTCAGGCCAGCCAATTAGATTACCGATTAAAAA
>MU666578.1:3788-39950 GCA_026770625.1 Nicotiana glauca
AGTTTTTGTTAGAGGCTCTATACCGTGACCCCAAGTCTTGGGAGTACTTGTTCAGTCGTGGTTTCTATTCGTACATTATCTTTTCAGTTATTCAGAATTTATTATTAAAGTTGCCATGTTCCCCTTATTGCTTCATGTTTGGGATGAATCGTTGTATTGAGAAGGTGTTGGTCAGGCTCGCCCAGCCTCGCGGCAGGGCGCCATCATGACCGGGTTTGGGGTCGTGACATAGGCAAATCTTATCGGTACATAAATGATGAACAGAATCCCCCTCTTGGAGCTGATAGTACGTGATTCTCAACAGAGAACACACGATTCTTAGTTAGAAGCATTCAATTGGAAGGAGTAGTTTGAGAGTTTACAAATTGATGTGGAATTCTTACAAGAGAGCAAGAGTACCTTAGAGCAGCAGGTGCGAGATTTAACCTCAGAGTTAGCAGTTGCAAAAGCTTCTTCAAGCCAAATAGAAAAAGAAAAAGAGCGTCTTGAGTCTTCCTTTTCAGAACAACTATCCAAGGCCAGTGAAGAGAACAGAGAGTTGAAGGTTCTCTTGAGTAAAAAGAGACTTACTCTGGGGAGCTCGTGCAAAGTTTAACTCAAGCACAAGAAGACCTTTGAGTCTCTTCTGATAAGGTGCGTTCTTTAGAGAGCACCCATGCCTCTCTTCAAATTTCTTACAACTTCCCCCTGGCTGAAAATGAGGAGCTAAAGAATGAGATTGCTGATTGGGCCAGGGATTATGAGATCCTTGAAGAGAAGTCTGCTATTGAGGCAAGTTAGGCATTTCTGAACTCATGCCGTGATACCCTGATTGAAGTTGGCCAAGAAAATTTCAACTTAGAATCTGAGTTGGCTAAGATCAATGAAACCATTGAGAAGGCTCAACAAACTCAAGATTTTCCTTCTCCGGTGGCCGGAGCTTCTGTGAATATTGAAGTTGATATGGGTATCCCAATTTTTCCAAGCCCTGTCGAGCCTGTTGTTGCGAGTCAAGATCAAGCCGCAACTGTTGATGCACCTGCCCAAGTTGAGACCGCTGCCGTTGATGCACCTTCTTCAGTTCCCTCATCTTCTTAGTGATAAATTTAAACAGTTTAAATTCTCTGTTTTTTGCAGGTACCTTTTTGGAAGGTTATGTTAAAAACACTTGGTTTTGTTTAAGGGTTTATTTTGGAAAACACAAGTCCCCAAGTCTTTTCATGGGGCAATCTGTATAAATAATTCGTAGTTTTTCGACTAAGTTTACTGAGTCTTAAGATTTTAAGTATTAAGAAGTTTTCATGTTATTATTTTGAACTTCTGTTTGCTTTATTCTTGCCTTTATTTTTAAGGACTTACAGAATAATTTGCATTTTTATTCTTTTAGAAAATGCTTCTACTAACTTTATGAATAATTAAATTAAACATGAATTTTATAAAAGAGGGCCCTTTTATAATCGATACTTAATGAAGAAGACGTCTCAACTTCATAATGGTGTTAACATACGATAAAAGAAATAGGAACACACATGTTTCTTTTGAAATAACTTGACAAGTTTTATTTGAAATTTGTCTAGTTTTGAATAATGCTTTTACATGTATTTGAATTACATCTATAACTTTCTCGTAACTATTTTCCTTGTAACAGATTTTTAAGAAAAACACTTGACAATAAACACGAGGTTTTTCTTTCTAAATCGTTTCAGAACAATAAACACAAGGTTTTTCTTTATAACCTATTTTAATACATAGCTTTTACCCTAATTACAGTAAGGTTTTCTTTTAGCCTTGGCTCGTGCCTTCGTGGCTTTTACTCTGCATTGACTTTTTCAAGCTTGATTTTTCCTCAATCTTCTTTGCCTTATTTATACACATACTCGTGTATATTATGTAGTCCCCCAAGTGTTTGAACGTTGAAGTATGAAACCTCAAGCACTTGATTATTTCTCTCATTTGGTCCTTTTCCTGAAAAGGAAAAACATACAGGACTTGGAGGTGCAATTTTAGATGAAGACTGCTTAACCCGTTTGTATTTCTATCAGAATAATTGTAACCCTAGGCCAGGAATTTTAGTTTATTCCATGTGCCTTACAGGTCGTAACTCATCATTTTGTACGGGTTAGCTTTTTGCCTACCATGTAAAATCATTAGTAAAATTTTAGCAATTCAAAAAAAAACTTTAAAAGATGGGTACCTGACCGTGGGTATTCCTTAGAAATATTATCTCTTCAGGTGAACAGCGTTCCAATGCGAAGGTAGTACTTTGCCATCCATTGTTTCCAACTCATATGCTGCTTTGCCTGCAATAACACAGATCCTATAGGGTCCTTCCCATGTTGGATTTAATTTTCCCGTATTAGCTGTCTTTGTAGATTGAAAAACCTTTTTGAGCACAAAGTCCACAATTTTGAAAAATCTGAGGCGTGCTTTTCTGTTATAGTACCGTTCTATGACTTGCTTTTGTGCTGCCATTCTTACTAATGTAGCTTCCCTTCTTCCTTCAAGTAAATCGAGGCTTACACGCATTTCTTCATCATTAGACTCTTCTGTTGCATGTGTAAACCTTGTACTTGGCTCTCCTATCTCAACTGGAATCAAAGCTTCTGATCCATAAACCAATGAAAATGGTGTTTCTCCCGTACTTGTTTTCGTTGTTGTGCGATATGCCCATAAAACACCAGGTAACACTTCTAACCAATTTCCTTCGACTCTTCTAAATGCTTCTTTAAATTATTGATAATAACCTTGTTCGTTGACTCTACTTTCCCATTACCCACCGGATGATAAGGTGTAGATGTAATCCTTTTAATATGCCAACTTTGAAAAAATTCCGTGATTTGAGTTCCTATAAACTGAGGGCCATTATCACATATGATCTCCTTTGGTACACCGAATCAGCATATGATATCTCGCCAAATAAAATCTTTGACTTCCTTTTCTCGTACCTATTTGAATGCTCCTGCCTCTACCCATTTAGTAAAATAATTAGTGAGTACGAGCAAAAATTTTATCTGTCCTTTTGCTTGTGATAATGGACACACAATATCCATTCCCCATTTCATAAACGACCATGGTGCAATGAACGGATGTAATGATTCCGCGGGTCTATGCATATTGTTATAGTAACTTTGACATTTATCACATTTGGCCACGAAATTTTTTGCGTCTTCTTCCATTTTAGGCCAGTAATAACCTGCCCTAATTAAGGTTCTTACCAGTGATCTTACTCCGGCATGATTCCCACAATGCCCCTTGTGTATCTCCCTCATTACGTACTCCGTTTGAGAAGGTCCGAGGCATCTTTCTAAGGTACCACCGAACATTTTACAATATAGGTTGCCTTGGTTTAAATAGTACCGAGCAACCTTTTTTCGAAGTGCGTGAGCTTTTTTCTTGTCATCAGGGATGGTTCCATACTGCAAAAAAGCAACAATTTTGTTCCTCCAATCCCAAGTTAAATTATTAAAATTTACCTCATTCTTGTCGGGGTCAAGAGCTGAATGAAATAAATGAATAACTGAGGCTCCTGCATCACTTGCCACGTCAGCCGCAGATGCGAGATTAGTTATGGCGTCTGCTTCGATATTTTCATCCCTTGGTATTTGTGTAACTTTTCAAGTTTGAAATTGCTTTACCAATTCCCTCACCTTTTCTAAATATTGTTGCATCCTTGTTTCCTTGGCTGTATAAGTCCCTAGCATTTGATTAACCAAGAGTTGTGAATCGCTTTTGATTATAATCTTATTTATGCCAAGTTCTCGTGGCAATTCTAAACCTGCACTCACAGCCTCATACTCTGCCTCATTGTTAGTTATAGAATGACATTTGATAGCTTGTCAAATGGTTTCACCCGTAGGAGGCACCAAAACAATCCTTAAACCTGTACCTTTTACGTTAGATGAACCATCTGCGAATAAAGTCCAAGTTCCTAGATTAGATCCATTGAGCACCTGTAATTCTTTTTCTGCTTCGAATTGCATCCCTTGGCTAAAATCAGCCACGAAATCAGCTAACACTTGTGATTTTATAGCAGTTCTAGGTTGATAAGTGATTTCGTATGCACTTAACTCTATAGCCCACTCAGCCAACCTACCTGATAACTCATGCTTATGTAATATATTACGTAAAGGGTAGGCAGTTACTATATCAATAGGATGACACTAAAAGTAAGGTCTTAATTTCCTAGATGCCATGATTAATGCAAGTGCAAGCTTTTCTAATTGAAGATACCGAGTCTCCGCATCTAACAAAGATTGACTAACACAATAGATAGGGGATTGTTTACCTTGTTCTTCTCGAACCAAAACAACACTTACCGCTACTTCTGAAATAGCAAGGTAAATGAGTAGTCTTTCCCCAACCTTTGGTTTTGCTAGCAAATGTGGACTTGATAAGTATGTTTTCAAATTCCTGAGTGCCTGTTGACATTCCTCATTCCATTAAAAATGATCCTTGTTCTTAAGGGCTGAGAAGAATTTAAAGCACTTCTCTGATGATTTAGAAATGAATCTTCCTAAGGCTGCAATCCTCCCTGTTAATCTTTGAACTTCTTTCTTGCTCGAAAGTATATCAGGAATTTCTTCAATGGCTTTAATCTGTTCAGGATTCACTTCAATACCACGATTAGAAACAAGAAAACCTAAGAACTTACCTGATGCAACACCAAATGCACATTTTTCGGGATTTAACTTCATATTATGTTTCCGCAAAATTTTAAATGTTTTAGACAGATGCAATATATGATCTCCTGAATGCTGAGTTTTAACGAGCATATAATCTATATAAACCTCCATAGTTTTTCCCTAATGCTCTTGAAACATTTTGGTAACCAACCTCTGATACGTTGCTCCTGCATTCTTTAGACCAAAAGACATTACTTTATAACAGTAAGTCCCCATATCTGTTATGAATGAAGTTTTTTCTTCATCTCTCGGATCCATTTTAATCTGATTATATCCTGAATATGCATCTAAAAAACTTCACAAATCATGCCCTGCAGTAGCATCAATTAGTTGATCTATATGAGGTAATGGAAAAGAGTCTTTAGGACAAGCTTTGTTAAGATCTATATAGTCTACACAGACCTGCCATTTACCATTCTTTTTAGGTACCATAACAGTGTTGGCTAACCACTCAGGACACTTTACCTCGCGAATAGACCCATTTTTAACAATTTGTGCACCTCATCCTGATTCACCTGATTTTTAAAAGTGCCCTGCTGTCTTTTCTTTTGTTTGATAGGTGGATGAGATGGGTCTTCATTCAACTTATGAGTCATTACCTCTGGTGGTATATATGTCATATCAGAATGGGACCAAGCAAAACAATCTGCATTAGCTTTTAAAAATTCAATCAACCTATGTTTCATATCCGGGCTGATATTGGCTCCTATATACACTTTTCTTTTTGGCCAGTGTATAAATGAAACCACTGCCTCCAAATCTTCTATCATTATTTTGATGTTTTCATTTTTTTCTGGTTCTTGAATGGAATCGGGCCTTGAATCCACATCTGTTTGCCCTTGTTCAGTTGAGTTGACGTTATGTTATCCTCAACTGGATTTTGTAATTGCTATTTCTCTTCACCTTTCTCACTTAAATTCGCCACAGAGTTGATGCTCCTGGATGTCTGTTGGTCTCCCCTGATTTGACATATTCCCCATGGCACTGGATTAATGACTTGATGCAAGGTTGATGGAATAACATCCATGTCGTGGATCCATGGCCTACTAAGAATTATATGGTAAGCCATTTCCATTTCCACTACTTGAAATTTTTTATCTTTGACAATGCCTTCTACGAATGTAGTAAGAATCACTTCCCCTTTAGTTACAACACTGAAATTGTCAAATCCTGACAA
The DNA here is from genome assembly GCA_026770625.1 of Nicotiana glauca. Classification (NCBI taxonomy): domain Eukaryota; kingdom Viridiplantae; phylum Streptophyta; class Magnoliopsida; order Solanales; family Solanaceae; genus Nicotiana; species Nicotiana glauca. Next base: position 9,627 of record MU666578.1, read on the forward strand.
AGTATGCGCTTTTAGTACCAATATACCTTCTGCTTGCATCTCGCGTAGTACTCGTAACAAAATAATGTTCACGGGACTACCTGGATTAATTAAAACTTGTTTCACGTTAGTGTCATGTACGAGTAAAGATATTACCAGTGCGTCGTTATGTGGAGTTAATAGACCATCGACATCTGCATCATTGAACGTAATATTTTCTTCCTCTAACACATGTCGCAGCCATTTCCCATGAGTAATTGTAACTTTGGAAATCTTGTTAGCAGCAGTATATGATACGCTATTGATGTCTTCACCCCCATTTATAATGTTGACAGTTCTTTTGGGAGAAGGTAGTTTTGGAGGCTCCTGCCTGTTTTTCATGTATTCTTGTTTACCTTTCTCACTGAATAACTCAGTGAGATACCCCTATTTTAATATATGATCAACTTCACCTTGCAAAAACCTGCAATCTGCCGCTTTATGTCCGTGATCGTTATGGAATTCGGACCAATGATCAGGGTTTCGTCTGTTTGGATTTGATCTCATCTCCTTCAGCCATTATACCTTATCTCCCATGCTTCATAAAATAGCTACGAGTTCAGAAGTGCTCACGTTGAAATTGTAACCACCAAACCTTGCCTTCAAACTTCTATCGTCATCCCGTGACTCATGAATGTTGCGATCGTTCCTGAATCTTGATGAAGACCTTGACTCTCTATTCTTTGACCTATGATCATACCTTTGACTGTCCTATTTTGACCGTGAGTCTTTTCCCGTAGGTCCCATGTATGGCTCGTACCTATTTTTACCGGATCTATTTTTGGTTTTTGCACGTCTCGAACTCACTTTTTCTTCTTTTTGAAATCGAGGAACAATATCTTCTTCTATCCTCAGCTTCGTGCTGTACCTGTTAAAAACATCATTCCACATTGTAGCTGGAAATTCACGGAGGCTTTCCTTGAGTCGCCTCATAGCTTCTGAACTCTTTTCATTCATTGTGAAAGCTATAGCTACCCAATTGTTAGGTACATGCGGTAATGTCATTCTTTAACCTTGGAATCTATCCACGAATTCCCTAAGCAATTCTGAGTCCCCTTGCTTGATCTTGAAAATATCTTCCATTCTTTTTTCGACTTTTTGAGCTCCCGAATCTGCTTTGATGAAAGAATCTGCAAGCTCCGCAAAAGAATTTATAGAATTTTCAGGTAAAAGAGAATACCATGTTAGCACTCCATTAGTGAGTGTTTTGCCAATTTTTTTGACTTATACTGATTCTATCTCCTGCTTAGTCAAATCGTTACCTTTTACGCCGGTTGTAAATGCAGTAACGTGGTCTTGTGGGTCTGTTGTTCCATCATACTTTGGAATATCAGGTATTTTGAACTTCTTTGGAATTGGGAGGGGAGCAGCACTTGGCTTCCAGGGCTGTTGAGAATACTTATCCATATCTACCCCTTTGATCATGGGTGGCACCCTGGGTATTTACTCTATGCGGTAACTTTGCTCCTTGAGCTACTTCTGCAATGTTAGTACTAAGTTTTGTAAAGCATAATTAACTAAATTACCTAGTTCTCCCTCCTATAACTCACTGGGGGTTCCACCGCTACCTGAATTAACAAGCCCGAAACAAGGGTTCTCTAGAGTATTGTCATTTGGTGTGGGTGTGAGTGGAGCAGCAAGTAATTGGCTAACAAAAGCCTGAAGAGCTTTGTTGACCTGCGAGGCAATGATTTTTTGCAAGGCTTTATCCATAACTTCAACATTTTCGAATTGAGCCTGTGACGACCTGGCCGGCCGTCTTAAGAATTAATGCCCCGATCCCCTATTAACTACTTCCCCTAAGTTCATTTCTGCTATTTTGTTTTGCCGGGACGTTTGGTGTTGGGTTTCGGAGAGTTTTGGGACACATAGTCCCTAAATGAGAGCTTAAGTGTTGAAAAATGGTCCGTAGTCAAAACCGTGTGAAGACGACCTCAAAATGGAAATCCGATGGTTTCGCTAGTTCCGTTAGGTGATTTTGGGGTTGGGAGCGTGTTCAAAATGTATTTTGGAAGTCCGTAGCCCATCTAGGCTTGAAATGCCGAAGTTTGAATTTTTAAAGTTTCCGGCCCGATAGTGAGTTTTTGATCCGAGGGTCGGATTGGAATTCTGGAAGTTGCAGTAGCTCTGTCATGTCATTTGGGATGTGTGAGCAAAATTTCAGGTCATTCGTACGTGTTTTGCTTAGGTTTTTGATTGAAAGCGTGTTTTGATGAAAATTGAAGTTCTTAGGCTCAAATCCTTGTTTAATTCGAGTTTCCGGCATTGTTTTAGGTGGTTTAAGGATTGGTACAAGATTGAATGGTGCTATGGGATATGTCCGTAGGTTTGGTTGAGATCCCCAGGGCCTCGGGTGTATTTCAGATGATCAATAGAGCATTTTGGAGTTTAAAAATATTGCAGAAATCCTTCAGCTGTTGCAGGTCATTTTTCTTCTTCGCGATCGCGTCCCAATTCACGCGATCGCATATAGCAATTTGGAGGGGGGGTACCAATTCCTAGATCACAATTGCATTGTTTGATTCGCGATCGTGTAGCTCTACCTTTCCCTTCTTCGCGATCGCGTGTCCTCAGACGCGATCGCGTAAGGTCCGCTCTTCTTTTTCCGCGATCGCAAGCCTATTCACGTGATCGCGTAGGCCTTTTTCCTGGAGCCTTATTTTTACTCTATGCGGTCACGGCTCTATTTTGGCGATCGCGATTCATTAAACACCTGGACAGTATTTAACACTTCGAAAATGAGGGTTAGCCATTTTTTTTAATCAAAATACAAGCTTGGGAGCAATTTCGAGGGGTTTTTGCGGGCAACGATTGGGTAACGATTCTCTACTCCCTTATGCTTAAAAGCCAATAATCTAATCACGAATTTATCTTTAAATTTTGGATTTTTGAATGAAAAATTGTTAAAAAAAAACTTCATAGACCAAACAATTGAGTTTTGAGTGGGTGTTTGACCTCCGATTTGGGAGAATTTTATATGGTTATACTCGTGAGAGTACGAGGGTTCTGAAAATGTAAAAATTATCTAATTCCGAGATGTTGTCCTGGGGGCATTTTGGTCATTTTACCAAATTTCGCGTCTTATCTCTGAATTAAATAGTAGAATCAATTGCTTGAGATGTCATTTACGATATATTGAATTGAATAGATTTGGGCCATTTGGAGTCGGATACTCGTGGCAAAGGCATGGTTTCTGGTCGATTTCAGTATCGGTTCGAGGTAAGTGGCTTGTCTAACCTTGTGTGGGGGACCTTTCTCCTTAGGATATGTTATTTGGTATTTTGAGTGCCTTATATGCGAGGTGACGAGCACGTACTTGAGACAATTGTTGGAAATCCAATTTTTACTTAAGATATTGAGATTAAGTTTCTTTCATATTTGCTTTATTCTACTTGCAATTATAACCTGTGCTAGATTAGGAAAGCATGTTTAGTTGATTTAACTTGCCTAATTGCTTAAGTTGCCTTGACTGTACTACGTGAAGCATGCTAGAGCAGTACTACCTGTTGCTTGTCTTTTGTACTTCATTTCTGTGTATCTTCTGGTTGTGATTGTGCATTTATATTGGGACTATGGATGTGGGATTACGGTAGCTCCCCCCTTATTTGTCTACTTTGGGACTACGGGTTCGATTCCCGGTAGATCCCCCTGCACTTTTACTTTGGGACTGCGGGTTAGATTCCCGATAGATCCCCTTGCATATTGATGGTTGGACTACGGGACGGTATCTCAGCAGATTCTTCAGATTTACATATGTGATGGAATACGGAACGGTATCACGGGAGATCCACTGGACAGTTGAGAAAAAGGACTACAGGACGGTATCTTGGGAGATCTTCATTATTATCACTGGTATTGAGCTGTACACATTCCGTATTTACTTTGTTCTTTGTGTAGTTATTGTTGCCTTGTTGTCCTGTCTTATATCACGTGCTAATTATTACTGCCAGTTTTATCATACTATTAGTTTATTATTATATTTTATCTCAGTAGGGCCCTAACCTTCCTCGTCACTACCCAACCGAGGTTAGGCTTGGCACTTACTGAGTACCACTGTGGTGTACTCATGCCCCTTCTGCGCATGGTTGTTTGTCATGTGCAGATCCAGGTTCCTCTACCCAGGCGTACTATCATCGAGGCGGAGAGATCTAGCGAAGACTTCGAGGTATATCTGCCATGTCCGTAGACCAAGAGTCTCTACTCTATTCCAGCTTTAGTAGTTAGTTTATCTTTTCTCTCAGTTGTTTAGACATTCTGGAGTTAGAGCAGTATTTTACGTTTCTATTAGCATGTGGTTCCCGTGAGTTTTCGGGTTTTAGGATGAGATTGTAGACTTCCGCATTTTGTTTTGAGTTGTGTATGCCAAATGGAACTTATATACATCGTTTCCTTCTATATTTGCTTCATTTAATTAAATATTTCCGCAAGCTATATTAATTTTTGCATTGTTAGGCTTACCTAGTTGTAGGAACTAGGTGCCATCACGACATGTTCATGGAGGGTGAACTAGGGTCGTGACAAGTTGGTATCAGAGCTCTAGGTTCATAGGAGTCACGGAACACAGGCCGATTTATTAGAGTCTCGCTGATCGGTACAGAGACGTCTGTACTTATCTACGAGTGGCTATGTAACTATTTAGGAAAAATCTTCATTTCATTTGAATTCCTTGTCGTGCGATATTTTTGACATCAATTCTAAATTTCTATCTTCTATTCTCTCACAGATGGTAAGGACACGTGCTACTCGATATGATCAGGCACCCGCGCCCCCTATTGCAGCCGTCAGAGGTCATGGCCTGGGAAGAGGTCGAGGACGCACACATGGTGTAGCCAGAGCACCTGCGCGAGCTGCCGCCGAGGCGACACCAGTAGATCCAGCCGGAGTCCAGGCACCTGGCACGCTTACTACTGCCACTACTACTCCAGCTCTCTAGGAGACTTTGGCTCAGTTCATGAGTATGTATACCACCTTGGCTTAGGCAGGGTTGCTTCCCCTTGCTGCAGCTACATCCCAGGCTGGGGGAGGAGCACAGACTCCCGCTGTCTGCAATCCTGAGTAGCGAGTACAGGTTGAGCAGGCTCCCGAGATTATTCCCGCACTGCCTGCAGCGCCAATTTAGCCCGAGGATGGGTCAGCTACTTCAGAGGATGAGCAGCGGAGACTTGATAGGTTCAAGAAGTATGATCCCCCAGTGTTCAGTGGATTAGCATCAGACGATGCCTTGGGATTTCTAGAGGAGTGTCATCGTATTCTTTGCACTATGGGCATAGTAGAGTCTAGCGGAGTTTCTTTCACTGCTTTTCAGCTTCGTGGAGCCATCTATGATTGGTGGTGCACTTATGAGATAGATAGTCCAGTCGAGGTTGCTTCACTGACTTGGACCCAGTTCTCGAATATGCTTATGAGAGAGTTTGTCCCCCAGAGTCTCAGGGATGTATGGAGCTCATAGTTTGAGTATTTGCGCCAGGGTGCTATGATCGTTTCGGAGTATGCTATCCGTTATACAAGGTTGGCTAGGCATGCACCAGCTTTGGTTGCTATAGTTCGGGAGAGAATTTGTAGGTTCATTGAGGGTCTTATCCTACCCATCAGATCTAGCATGGCTCGAGAGTTGGAGATAGACATTCCTTATCAGCAGGTTGTGAGCATTGCTAGGAGGATTGAGGGTATGCTCCCCAGGGAGCGAGGGGAGAGGGAGGCCAAGAGGTCTCGAGAGTCGGGTCACTACTCTGGTGCCCGTACCCCATCAGCAGGTCATTATGATATAGGTTATGCAGGTTCCCCTATTCATTCAGCTCTTCCAATAGCCGGCAGTGCTCCAGCTCCGCTTACACCTCAGGAGCCTTACTATGCACCTCCAGTTTCTAGCGCACCTCCTGTGCGGGGTACTTCCAGGGGTCAGTCCAGCAGATCTGGCCCTAGTGAGTCATAGACACCGCGTCCTCCCAGAACTTGTTTCGAATATGGTGATACACGCCACATGGTTAGGGATTGCCCCATACTTGGTAGGGGTGCATCGTCACAGACTATTCAGCCTCAGCGTACTCCTCAGAGTTCTCAGGCCATGATCACAGCTCCAGCTGCTACCCCACCTGCCCAGTCGGCTAGGGGCGGAGGTCAGGGAGATAGAGGTCGCCCTCGAGAGAGGGGACGGGCCGGGCCGGGCCAGATATTATGCTGTTCCTGCTCGTACTGAGGTTGTTGCCTCTGACTCCGTCATTACAGGTATTATACTGGTTTGTCACAGAGAGGCATCGGTTCTATTCGATCCAGGCTCTACTTATTCTTATGTGTCTTCTTACTTTGCTCCGCATTTGGGTGTGACTCGAGATTCTTTGAGTGCCCCCATTTATGTTTCTACTCCTGTGGGAGACTCTCTTATTATGGACCGCGTTTATCGGTCATGTTTGGTTACTATTCGTGGTTTTGAGACTAGAGCAGATTTATTATTACTCGGTATGGTTGATTTTGACATTATTTTGGGCATGGACTGGTTGTCTCCCCATATTTCTATTCTTGATTGTCACGCCAAAACCGTGAAACTGGCTATGGCAGGTATTTCGCATATTGAGTGGAGTGGTACTTTAGATCATACTCCCATTAGAGTTATCTCTTTCCTTAAAGATTAGCGTATGGTTGAGAAGTGGTATGCCGTGTATTTAGCTTATGTGAGAGATGTCAGTGTTGATAACCCTTCTGTTGATTCAATTCTAGTGGTATGGGATTATCCCGATGTGTTTCCAGCTGATCTTCCGGGCATGCCGCCCGATAGAGACATTGATTTTGGCATTGATCTGTTGCCGGGCACTCAGCCCATTTCCATTCCTCCATATCGTATGGCTCCTCCTGATTTGAAGGGATTGAAGGATCAGTTGCAGGAGTTGCTTGGTAAGGGTTTTATTCGACCCAATGTTTCACCGTGGGTGCTCCTGTCTTGTTTGTGAAGAAGAAAGATGGTTCTATGCGTATGTGTATTGATTATCGCCAGTTGAACAAAGTCACAGTGAAGAACGGTTATCCTTTGCCTCGTATTGATGATCTGTTTGACTAGCTTTAGGACGCACATGTGTTTTCTAAGATTGACTTGCGCTTAGGTTACCATCAGTTGAAGATTCGGGAGCCAGATATCCCGAATACTACCTTCAGGACTCGGTATGGTCATTACGAGTTCCTTGTTATGTCATTTGGGTTGACCAATGCCCCAGCAGATTTTATGCATTTGATGCACAGTGTATTCAGGCCATATCTTGACTTATTTGTTATTATTTTTATTGATGATATTCTGGTGTATTCTCGGAGTTGGGAAGATCTTGAGCAGCACCTGAGGACCGTTTTTCAGACCTTGAGGGAGAAGAAGTTATATGCAAAGTTCTCAAAATGTGAGTTTTGGCTGAGTTTTGTGGCATTCTTAGGCCACGTGATTTTGAGTGAGGGTATTCGGTGGATCTGAGGAAGATAGAGGCCGTACAGAGTTGGCCCAAGTTGTCCTCAGCTATAGAGATTCGCAGTTTCCTCGGTTTGGCGGGCTACTACCATCGCTTCGTGGAGGGATTTTCATCGGTTGTAGCCCCTATGGCTAGATTGACCCAGAAGGGTGCCCCATTTCAGTGGACAGAGGAGTGTGAGGCGAGCTTTCAGAATCTCAAGACAACGTTGACTACAGCGCCAATCTTGATGTTGCCTATCGGTTCGGGGTCTTATACTGTCCATTGTGATGCCTCGAGAGTTGGCCTTGGAGCGGTGTTGATGCAGGACGGTAGGGTGATTGCCTACACGTCCATACAGTTAAAGATACATGAAAAGAATTACCCTGTCCACGACCTTGAGCTAGCTGCTATTGTTCATGCCTAGAAGAGCTGGCGTCATTATTTGTATGGCGTGCCTTGTGAGATCTATACTGACCACCGGAGCTTGTAGCACCTACTCAAGCAAAAGGATCTAAATATGCATCAGAGGAGGTGGTTAGAGTTGCTGAAGGATTATGACATTACTATTTTGTATCACCCTAGCAAGGCCAATGTGGTGGCGGATGCCTTGAGTCGCCGGGCGGAGAGTTTGGGTAGTTTGGCATATTTACCAGCTTTAGAGAGACCTATGGCGATGGATGTTCAGGCCTTAGCTAGCCAGTTTTGTGAGATTGGATCTTTCGGAGCCCAGTCGGGTTCTAGCCTATGTGGTTTCCCAGTCTTCCCTATTTGATCGTATCTGGGAGCAACATTATGATGACCCTAATTTACTTGTCCTTAAGGACAAGGTTCAGCGTGGAGATGTCAGCGATGTGACCATTGGAGATGATAGAGCATTGAGGATGCATGGCCGGATTTGTGTGCCCAATGTTGATGGCCTTCAAGAGTTGATTCTAGCAAAGGCCCATAGTTTGCGGTATTCCATCCATCCGGGTGCTGCAAAGATGTATCAGGACTTGAGGCAGCACTATTGGTAGAGGCGGATGAAGGAAGACATCATTGGTTATGTGTCTAGATGCCTGAACTGCCAGCAGGTGAAGTATGAGAACCCATGCCAGGGTGGGTTGCTTCAGCAGATAGAGATTCCGGAATGGAAATGAGAGCGCATCACCATGGACTTTGTATCTGGACTCCCACGGACCTTGAAGAAGTTTGATTCCATTTGGGTTATTGTGGATCGGCTGACCAAGTCCGCTCATTTTATTCCTGTATGTACCACTTATTCATCGGAGCAGTTGGCGGAGATTTATATCCGGGAGATCATTCGTCTGCATGGTATTCTAGTTTCTATTATTTTAGACAGAGGTACTCAGTTTACATCGTGGTTTTGGAGAGCCGTGCAGCAGGAGTTAGGCCCTCGGCTAGAGTTGAGCACAACATTTCACCCCCAGAAGGACGGACAGTCCAAGAGCACTATTCAGATTCTTGAGGATATGCTCCATGCGTGTGTGATTGAGTTTGGAGGGTCTTGGGATCATTTCTTTCCATTGGCAGAGTTTGCTTACAACAACAGTTATCAGTCCAGCATTCAGATGGCACCGTATGAGGCTATATATGGTAGGAGGTATAGCTCTCCGATGGGTTGGTTTGAGCCGGGTGAGGCCAGGCTATTGGGCACAGAGTTGGTTCAGGATGCATTGGAGAAGGTTAAGATGATTCAGGATAGACTCCGTACAGCCCAGTCTAGACAGAAGAGTTACGCGGACAGGAAGGTTCGTGATGTTTCATATATGGTTGGTGAGCGGGTTCTGCTTCGGGTTTCACCTATGAAAGGCGTCATGAGGTTTGGGAAGAAAGGAAAGCTGAGTCCGAGGTTTATTGGCCGTTTTGAGATCTTGAGGCGAGTTGGGGAGTTTGCCTATGAGCTTGCCTTACCTCCCAATTTGGCCGGAGTTCATCTGGTATTTCATGTTCCGATGCTCCGAAAGTATCACGGTGACCCGTCTCACGTGTTGGATTTCAGTTTAGTCCAGTTGGACAAGGATCTATCTTATGTTAAGGAGCCAGTAGCTATATTGGACAGGCATAATAGAAAGTTAAGGTCAAAGAACATAGCTTCAGTGAAGGTTCAGTGGTGGGGTCAGCCGGCCGAGGAGGCAACTTGGGAGACCGAGTAGGATATGCACAACAGTTAACCTCATCTTTTCACTACTTCAGGTATGTTCTCTATGCTCGTTCGAGGATGAACGAATGTTTAAGTGTAGGTAGATTGACGACCCGATCGGTCTTCTTAAGAATTAATGCCCCGATCCCCTATTAACTGCTTCCCCTAAGTTCATTTCTGCCATTTTGGTTTGCCGGGACGTTTGGTGTTGGGTTTCGGAGAGTTTTGGGACACTTAGTCCCTAAATGAGAGCTTAAGTGTTAAAAAATGGTCCATAGTTGGATTCGTGTGAATACGACCTCAGAATGGAAATCTGATGGTTTCTTAGCTCCGTTAGGTGATTTCAGGGTTGGGAGCGTGTTTGGAATGTATTTTGGAAGTCCGTAGCTCATTTAGGCTTGAAACGCCGAAGTTTGAATTTTTGAAGTTTTTGACCCGATAATGAGTTTTTGATCCGAGGGTCAGATTGGAATTTCCAAAGTTGCAGTAGCTCCATCATGTCATTTGGGATGTGTGCGCAAAATTTTAGGTCATTTGGACGTGTTTTGGTTAGGTTTTTGATCGAAAGCGTGTTTTGATGAAAATTGAAGTTCTTAGGCTCAAATATTTGTTTAATTCGAGTTTCCGACGTTGTTTAAGGTGGTTTAAGGATTGGTACAAGTTTGAATGGTGTTATGGGATATGTCCGTAGGTTTTGTTGAGGTCCCGGGGGCCTCGGGTGTGTTTCGGATGCTCAACGGAGCATTTTGGAGTTTAAAAATATTACAGAAATCCTTTAGCTGTTGCAGGTCATTTTTCTTCTTCGCGATCGCGTCCCAATTCACGCGATCACATATAGCAATCTGGAGGGGGGTCCCAATTCCTCAATCGTGATCTCATGGTTTTATTCGCGATCGCGTAGCTCTACCTTTCCCTTCTTCGTGTTCGCGTGTACTCAGATGCGATCGCATAAGGCCAGCTCTCCCTTTTTCGCGATCGCAAGCCTATTCACGCGATCACATAGGACTTTTTCCTGGAGCCTTATTTTTACTCTACACGATCGCGGCCCTATTTTCCCGATTGCGATTCATTAAATACCTGGGCAGTATTTAACATTTCAAAAATGAGGGTTAGCCATTTTTTTAAATCAAAATACAAGCTTGGGAGCTTGGATTTGGGAGCCATTTCGAGGGGTTTTCAAGGGCAATGATTGGGTAACGATTCTCTACTCCCTTATGCTTAAAATCCACTAATCTAATCAAGAATTCATCTTTAAATTTCGGATTTTTGAATGAAAAATTGGTAAAAAAACTTCATAGACCGTCCTATTGAGTTTTGAGTGGGTGTTTGACCTCCGATTTGGGAGATTTTTTTATGGTTAGACTCTTGAGAGTACGGGGGTTTTGAAAATGTGAAAATTATCCTATTCTGAGACGTTGTCCTGAGGGGCATTTTGGTCATTTTACTTAATTTCGCATCTTATCTTTGAATTAAATAGTAGAATCAATTGCTTGAGATGTAATTTAAGATATGTAATTGAATTGAATAGATTTGGGCCATTTGGAGTCGGATACTCGTGGTAGAGTCGGGTTTCAGGTTGATTTTTGTACCGGTTCGAGGTAAGTGGCTTGTCTAACCTTGTGTGGGGTACCATTCCCCTTAGGATTTGTTATTTGGTATTTTGAGTGCCTTGTATGCGAGGTGACGAGCGCGTACTTGAGCCAATTGTTGGAAATCCAATTTTTACTTAAGATATTGAGTTTCTTTCATATTTGATTTATTCTACTTGCAATTATAATATGTGCTAGATTAGGAAAGCATGTTTAGTTGATTTAACTTGCCTAATTGCTTAAGTTGCCTTGATTGTACTACGTGAAGCATGCTAAACCAGTACTACCTGTTGCTTGTCTTTTGTACTTCATTTCTGTATATCTTCTGGTTGTGATTGCGCATTTATATTGGGACTATGGATGTGGGATTACGGTAGCTCCCCCCTTATTTGTCTACTTTGGGAATACGGGTTCGATTCCCGGTAGATCCCACTGCACTTTTACTTTGGGACTGCGGGTTAGATTCCCAATAGATCTCCCTGCACTTTTACTTTGGGACTGCGGGTTAGATTCCCGATATATCCCCCTGTATATTGATGGTTGGACTAAGGGACGGTATCCCAGAAGCTCTTTTGGATTTACATATGTGATGGACTACGGGGGAGATCCACTGGACAATTGAGAAAAAGAACTACAGGACGGTATCCTGGGAGATCCTCATTGTTAACTGGTATTGAGTTGTACACATTCCGTATTTACTTTGTTCTTTGTGTAGTTGTTATTGCCTTGTTGACGTGTCTTATCTTACTGTTGTGCTCATTATTATTGCTAGTTTTATCATACTGTTAATTTATTATTATATTTTACCTCAGTAGGACCTTGACCTTCCTCGTCACTACCCAACCGAGGTTAGACTTGGCACTTACTGAGTAACACTGTGGTGTACTCATGCCCCTTCTGCACCTGTTTTTTTGTCATGTGCAGATCCAGGTTCCTCCACCCACGTGTACTATCATCGATGTAGAGAGATCTAGCAGTGACTTTAAGGTATATCTTCCACGTCCACAGACCATGAGTCTCTACTCTATTCCAGCTTTAGTAGTTAGTTTATCTTTTCTCTCAGTTGTTTAGACATTCTGGAGTTAGAGCAGTTTTTTACGTTTCTATTAGCATGTGGTTCCCGTGAGTTTCTGGGTTTTGGTATGAGATTGTAGACTACCGCATTCTGTTTTGAGTTGTGTATGCCAAGTGGCACTTATATACATCATTTCCTTCTAGATTTGCTTCGTTTAATTAAATGTTTCCGCAAGCTATATTAATTTCCGCATTGTTAGGCTTACCTACTTGTAGGAACTAGGTGCCATCACGACATGTTCATGGAGGGTGAACTGGGGTCGTGACAGAGCTTGTCCATCTGTATGAGATCCATCAGGAGTTCCTTCACGAGACCGCCGTGGAGAGGCTCGTGGAGACGGTATCAGTGCGTTATTGTCTTGTGGATCTACCTGAAGTTGTTGGTTTGTTTGGTTTTCTTGATTTCCTTGGTTTCCTTGGATTTTGTCATTGTTGTTCGACATGGTTGGTACAACAAGGAAAGTTAAGCTAAAATAGAATTGATTATCAAATTTCCGGTAACGGAACCAATTTGTTTAACCAAAATATGGAATTTTGACTAAAGCTATAATTTAGAAGAACACGGGTTACTGATAGTCGCAAGAATGTATAAAAGAAGGAAATTTGGATAGCCGGAATATAATTTAATAAAATAAGTAAACCAAAGTATATTCAGATGATCTTTCGTGTCTCTACAATTGTTCAGCCTCTCATTTTTATAGCTATTTTTGAGATATATGTCTTGCCTTTGTCATAATAAGGCTATTATGGGCAATTAATGACATTGAATGCTACGTTACATAATCATTATATTTAAGACAGATTCTCTAACGTTTCTAGCATTTAATGCTTATTAAATACCGTATTTGGACCTTCATGTGCTGTCAGATTCATTCTCTTGATTCTTCTTGATTCTCGAACTTAAATGCCTTGAATAGGTACGGGCGCTGAATCCCTTTAATAACCGACCAGCCTACGTGTCACGACACGTCATCTCCATACTACTTTAATATGTAAACTCAATTTTCCCAATACAGTACTAAAAAGAATATTGCGTTCTGATATATATATATATATATATATATATATATATATATATATATATATATATATATATATATATATATATATATATATATATATTCACTGACTTAATTATTTGTGTTCGCCTGTAACAAAACTTTTAACATTTACTGTTCAATTATATTCTTACTGCTTTGATGAGTTAGATCATTGATAATAGACTATAATTACGTATTTTAGTCGCTTATTTCACTTAAATTTACTGCACTTTAATTGAGTTTGAGCTTTAATCGCTAGTGTCTTGCACTAATTGTGTGTTTTATGCCTTGTAGGAGTGATTCCGAGCTATGTAGATGTTATGGAATGAATTCAATTGATTTTAAGCTTTGAAGTCTGAGTAAAAGCCCAAGGAATTTAGCCGGGATCATATTCGGGGATCAATAGATGATAGAGCAACAAAACGAAGAATCGAGTAGGCATATTTCGCACTATCTAGTAAAATTCACATAACATTTTTCTCAGAACTCCATTTGGACTCCATAATATATGTTGGGAAAGCTAGCTCAAAGAGCTAAAACTTTCATGTTTTACGGTTTTCCAAATTCCAAAAGGAATAGGGTGAAAAATGCTATCGAAACCACGACTACGGACCAGAGGCGGGCTGAGGCAGTACACTTGTCAAGTACCGTGGCCGTACTGCTGTTGACCGCGACTGCGGCAGTCTACACCTGAAAAAATTGTCCTTTTTCGTGTGGGAGAAAGTATAATTATTTGGGCCCGACCCTAATTAGTATATATATATGGAAAAACGGTATTTTGAGGAGAGGAGATCAATTTTTGACACAAATTCGACCTAAGAAGGCAGAGACACAATAGGAGCAAGGCGGGGAATTCTTCAACAAGTTTCTCCTTCCTCTTCCTATTTCTCATTGTTTTTTATGATTTTTAATATTGTAGTTTTACATACTATTATGAATAGCTAACTTGTTATCTAGAGTTTTGATGGAACTTTTTGTAGGATAAATTCTTGTTATGTTTTTATATAATTGAGCCGTTGGATTTCTCTACATGTTCAACCACATGTTTATTGTTGTTGATTGAATGGCCACCATTGACTGTGTCTATTTATTATGTGTTGCTTGAGAAAGGATACATATTTAGGTGGTTGTTGACCAACGTCACTCCTAACGTATGTGAGAAATCAATACAACAGGTTTAAAGGCAGGTTTAGAAATAACAAAGCCTTGACGTGGTCATAATGAGCGGTTAGATAAAGCCAACTAGCAGAGTTTGAGAGAATACGTCTAGTAAATTGTTGTGGTTGCACCTAAAGAGCTCATGATCAGTAGAGAATACAGGGGCAAAATTGTAGGGAACATAGCTATAAGGATTCCGAAAATTAGGGAAATTATAACTCTAGACCTCCTTAATTTAGTATCCAACCCTTTGTTTCGTTAGTTGATAATTTTACCGCTTTCTAGTATTTGCTAGTTTATTAGTTAAAAAATATAAATCTCAATATTTATAATTTAGAAATTTTTCAATCTTGTCTTCTTAGTGATATTAAACAGATACAGCTAAGCCTTAGTTCTCTGTGGGATTCGACTTCGGTCTTTTAGACCGGATTATATTTGCAGCGACCGCTTATCCTTTTTAGGACTAGAGTTGGGCGTGATCAATCATTCATCTATCTTTGTATACAAGAATTAAAAAAAAATCCATCTATTTGCAACAAATTTTCACAATATGAAAAATAAACTGCCAGAAGAATAATTTTATTGATCAATCATTATGGGTACAATTCTGTTTATTCCCTTGATTCTTCCTCCGAATTGTTTTCCATGATTTGAGGGTTGGATCAATGTGATTCATGAACGTAGGATGATGTAGACTTCCTTGCATTTATTTGATATTCATGAAAGTATGTTGTGGATCATCTTGGAGTATTTGATTATCAAGAATTCTCCGGCCATAGCTGGATCTTTTTGTGAGTATGTCGTGAGTTTATAGGATTTTCGAGATGATCTCCATTTTCTCAAGATTTTTTTAAGGGAATATGTAACCCTTTTTATAGGAGTGGCCTAAGTTCAGGGTAGAGTAGCCTCCAAGAAACCTAATAGACTTATAAAATTTCAAGAGTCGTCTCGTAGTGTCTTGAATTTAGAATTTAGCCCAAATTTTATATGGGCTTGCTCCGTAAAAATTTCGATGTCTAAAAATGCCCTCTAATTCAAGGTGTGTCGAGTGTAGCTTGCCGAAACTTAAAGACGAGACTTGAAGTACTCGACCATCACAATAGATGATAGCTTGTAGTTTTCGATTTACAAGAGGAAAAGATGAACGGCAAAACCGGTGCCCCTAGGCGTGCTAATTTATTTGCAATAAATTTTCACAAAATAAAAAATAAACTATAAGAAGAAGAATTTTATTAATAAGTCTGTATGGGTACAATTCTGTTTATTTCCTTGATTCTTCATCCAAATTGTTTTCCATGATTCGAGGCTTGGAGCAGTGTGTTTCTCGAACGTAAGATGATGCAAACTTCCTTGGATTTATTTGTTATCCATGAAAGTATATTGTGGATTTTCTTGAAATATTTGATTGTCAAGAATTATCCGGCCACATTTTGGTCTCTTTGTGAGTATACCCTAAGTTTATGGGATTTTCGAGATGATCTCAATTTTTTCAAGATGATTTTTTAAGGAAATATGTAACCTTTTTATAGGAGTGACTTAGGGTTAGGATATAGTATCCTTCAAGTTAGAATTTTGGTAGAGTAACCTCCAAACAACCCTAATAGACTCACAAAATTTCAAGAGTCGTCTCGTAGTGTCTTTGAATTTAGAATTTCGCCCAAATTTCATGTGTTTGCTCCGTTAAAATTTCAATATCTACACCATCTATCCAATGTCTTGTTTTTTGCTTTTAATGACTATACAATAATTGACATTCTTGGAATTAATAATAGCAGTTGTTAGAATTATGGTTGAGGTGGTCAAGATTTTAACCATGGTGCTTGCATTCTTTGACCCACTATTTTGTAGTCCCACGTTCAGAAAACGAGTCCCATGTGACGAGCATTTGAGTGGTATTCTTGGCATCTGAACAAAGTGTCTTAGTTTTATACATCTTAGCACTTATGTTTTTTGCAAATTAAATAATTAAAAAAAAAATTCTACTATCTAATAAAAGGGAGTTAGCAGGTAGCTGGACGACATGTCTGTATGGCAGTTCGAGGGCATCATAGTCATTTCACGTAAAATCAAATAATGCCGTTGGTTGAATAGGAATTTTACTGTAGCTGCTGCAAGAAATTTTGAGTGTCCTGACTAATATGTCCCTTTATGGATAACTCTCAAGTCAGAAGTCAGAACAAGCATTATTGTTTAGCTTCCATATTCCAAAAAGAGTAGTGGGTCCCCCCGTCGACACACAGGTATTTCCCCTTCTTTTAAGTTTTTAGTTTTTTTTTTTTTGATACAGTAGTTTTTGTTTGGTTAATTCTTCTTTCACATAGGCATAGCTATATCATGTTTTAAATTATTGTTACATAAGTTTTTCCTTTTTTGGTATTTTCTGTAATAGTATCATAGAAACGTTGAATTTTTTTGATAGACTATGTTGGTTTATAAGATGGAACGTGTATGGTTTCATACGTTAACAAAGCTAATTTTATTATTCAAATGTTACTTTGATATTATATTTGAGTTTCAAAATTCTAATTAATTAGTATGCTTATTCATGAGTTAACTTAAATTTAGTAAAAAGTGAACATAATAATCAATGTTTTACTTAATTTAGCAGAAGAGTTGGTTAATAATCACTAATAACTAAAGATCCATTTTTATTAAATTTTTTTATCATAATGTAAATTTGATTAAGAGGATTCCAGTGAAAGTAAAAAAGGAGAAAATTGCCATTTCATAACATGCATATTAAAGAACAAAAAAAGTTTACAAAAATAAAAATAATAATAATTACTTCTCAGTTCCAAACAAGTTGGGGTCGATGATATATTCCTTTCGTTAAGATCAACTCATAAACTTATTCTTATATTTAATAATAAATTTATCTTTGTTAACGCTGTTAATATCTTTTATACGATCTTATTTTGGAGGAAAATTTACAAGTATTTTGATATTAGAATCTGATTTTTAAATTGTCGAGATTATATTTACATTTAATTGAGTTTGTTACTTATTAATTTATTTATGCAAAGCAAATTGTAGCTTATTATACTTTTGAAGTTTCTTCAATGTCGAATATTTTTTTGCGAAGAAAGGTTTAGACAAGATTTGATTAGTCTAGAAAGGATAGTTGAATCAATGCGTATTTTAATTTGGATTTAAAGAAATTTTCGAATAACATTTCAAAACTTAAATAAAAGACAAAAAGAAACTTTCTTCGTATATTTGTTTGTTTAATAAATATAATCACTGAGCTCTATTTGGGTCTTGAAGTTGTCAATATTTAGTTAGAAAATTTCAATTAAACTAAGCAAAAAGGTAATTTCGTAACTTCCATTTTCAAAGAATATGAAAGTATAAAGTGAAAAATATACTTCCCATTATGTTTATGTTACGTTGTTACATGGAAGGGTCCTTAAAAAAGAGAACGGAGAAGTTAAAAAGAAAGGAGAAAACAGAAGTAAATTCCAAAAAAAGAGAGGAGGAGATTGGAAGAGCAACAAAAACTAAATTAAATAAGAGAGGAACAACTGGGAGAAAGAAGTGCTTCCCTGATTATTCTTACTGATCTGGAACGAAGCTACTGAAGTTTAAGTCCCTACTAAATGCTTTCATCATTAACTTTTGCTCGAAATTGGAAGAAATAAAACAAGCTTTTCTATACAAATAGACAATAGCAAAATGTATTATTATTATTATGAGTTATTTGGTACAATGGTGGAATAAATAAGGATATTTTGTCTTATGAATATCTCATGCAATTAGCTATCCCATCTTATATCGGTGATAGTTTTTTTTTCCGGCAATTAGGAAAAGTACAAATAAGGGGGACAATAGCACCGGTATTGTTACCCATATTCCTTGGCTATATAATTACTCCTCTGCGCCTCACATTGCCTATGGCAGCCTCATGTAGAGGATTCATGGTGTAGCTGCCTGCAAAGTCTCACGAGGGCATATAATCTCATAGCCGTGTGGATATTTTCCAAAGACATTGGACCAAGGCAATAAAAACTGGGCTAAACACTAATCCTATTGAGGTACAACAGTAGCCTCACCTACTAGGATGCATGTAAAAAATAAGAACCGGAAAGTACCAAATATTCAAAGATCGTCACAGTGTTTATAACATACTCTGTAATGAAATTACAAATGAGTATACTAACATAATGGTAGAATAGAATGAAGATGGAATTAAATTGTTGTCCCTTCTTACCCAAATTTGTAATTTCTTCATTTGTAATTCTTTGACATCTTCATCAACCCTCTTCAATATGTATTGAAAATTCATCACTTCTTTTTTGAACTGTTGGATCTCGTAGATGTAGTTGGTGCAACTTTTTTTTGTTTGGCGATTCTCATTGAAAGTCGCCTAACGTTTGGTTCCTCATTCACCTTGCCGTCCAAACTGCGCTTCCTTGAGTGAGTCTTCTTGTTTTGTCCACTGTGCATATGTGATAAATCTCCTTTCTTTGCTGCGTTTGCCCTGCACTGTTGTAATATTGCATCTTCCACTCCTTCTTCAAATATTTCTCTCCCCAAGTTCACCGGATTTGGCATGTCCTGCTCAATACCTTGTCCGATCAATGCATCTCCATCTTGTACATTTACCAACGCTGCCTTATGTTGTTATAGTTCAATGTGTTGCATCTTGTTCCTGATTTTACCCACACGTCCAGTACTGCATGCAGTAAAATTTAGCTGATTAACAGAATTTGAACTTACCATTACATCCAGTAGCTTCCTTTCTTCAATACAGATGACTGGATCACTTTGTTTTTGTATTTTGTTTTCATTCTTTGGAGTGTGAATGACTGACTCTGGACTCTTTTCACATAATTGCTACTGTCCTGGAGGTGTTATTGTTTTATGGCGATCAGTCACACATATGGCAACCGTAGAATTTTTAATCTGCTGTTGCTGCCCATCTTGTGTTTTTACTGTCGCTACCTTCAATTGAAATTCAGATTTGTTTACTCCACTAAGCTGCTGCCTCAATAAAGGAATGAAGTCTGGTGCCTTGGCATTAAGCTTACTACTTGAGCCTAATTTTGACGAGCTGCCAATTCTATTCACAGTAGGCGAGTCAACTGATAACCTCTCTTCCTCTTCACTTTCTTGATCATCTTTCTCAATTGAAACCCCTGCAAACTCAGTAGCCCAATCTTCTTCTCCATCACACTCAAATTGTTGTGACCAAAACATGGATTTAATTTCCAACTCCCTAAAATTTGCCTTGATTATTTCTTTATTGTTTCCTGTGGACAGGACCATTTGATCATCACCATGTTGTGACGACCCAAAGGGTCATCACCCATTTTTCCATTTATTCCGTACTTTTGAGGCCTTGAAAATCTCGCTTTTATTTGCCTCGATTTGCGTGCGCAGTCCCGGCGTGTAGACGGAAGGCTTAGATATGAATTCTGTGTGAAAAATGATGAATTTTGATATTAATATGGTTAAAGTTGACTTCGGTCAATATTTTTGGTAAACGGACCCGGACCCGTAATTTGACGGTCCCGGAGGGTCCGTAGAAAAATATGGGACTTGGGCGTATGCCCAGAATTGAATTCCAAGGACCCAGGCCCGAGGAATGAATTTTTCCATGAAATTATTTTCTGAAAATGTTTAAGGAAAATAAAAATAAAATTTAATCAAAAAGTGATGGTATCGGGCTCGTATTTTTGTTCTGACACCCGGTACAAGTCTTAAATATGTGTTAAGTGCTATCTGTAAAGTTTGGTTGAAAACGGACGTCGTATGACGTGTTTCGGACTATAAGTTCCAAATTTGAAAGTTTATGAAACTTAGAAGGAAATCATGTGTTTTGAGGCTTGATTCTATGTATATGATATTATTTTGGCGAATTGATCGCACGAGTAAGTCCGTAGGATATTTTTGAGGTTGTGTGCATGCTTGGTTTGGAGCCCCGAGGGCTTGGGTGAGTTTTGGATAGGCATCGGATTGCATTTCTCATGTTTTAAAAATCTGGTATGAGGCTTCTGCAATTTTCGCAAATACGAAGCCAGGGCTCGCAAATGCGGATGCCAGCTATCGCAAATGCGAAAGCTGGTTTGCAAATGCGAACTTTTCTTTGCAAATGCGAAGAAGGGGAATCTGGCTGATGATCGCAAATGCGACCAAAGGTTCGCAAATGCGAAACTTCCCCAAATGGCCCAAGTTCGCAAATGCGAACCAAAGTCTCGCAAATGCGAAGACCGGCAAAATGCACAGTGTTCGCAAATGCGAACTTAGGTTCGCAATTCCCCCATCCGCAGCCCTGCAATTTTCATACTTATACGATTTTTAAACCTCATTTTTCATATCTCTCAAACCCAAACACCCACTGGCAATTTTTCAAAAATCCTTCCTCCTCCAATCTATTTGTAAGTTGATTTTCACTTAATTTCTTCAATCTTTAACATCATTTATCATGTTTTCATCTTAAAATCAAGGTTTTTCATGGGTGAAAATGGGGATTTTGGGTAGAACCTAGATTTTCTTAAAATTTGGAGATTTGGACCTCAATTTGAGGTCCGATTTTAAAATAAATCATAGATATGAACTCGTGGGGGAATGGGTAACCGGGTTTTGGTTTGAACCTCGGGTTTTGACCACGTGGGCCCGTGGGCATTTTGGGAATTTTTGAGTAAAACTTTGGGAAATTCATTTTTATGCATTCAAGTTGATTCAATTAGCATTTGTTGATACATTCAAGCAATTTGTGACTAGATTCGAGCGGTTTTGTGGAGAATTCGAGGGGTAAAGCTATACTAGAGGCTTGAGTGCATTTTTGGAGCAATTGAGGTAAGTGTTTGGTCTAACTTTGGCTTGAGGAAATAGGAGTAGAGTCTTATTTGCTAATTGCTATTTGTGGAGTACGGTGTATAGGCATGGTGACGAGTATCTATACACTGGTGTCGAGTATGACCGTGAGTCCTAAATTGCTAAATTATCGAATTCTTAATTGTTGTTTATGAGGACTTGGTTGGAATCTTTAAACACTGAGCCGGTAATTGTTGAGACTGAGCATTGATTTAAATATGCTAAGTAGAAATTGAATAAGTTTGGTTATAGTTGGATCTCCCTTGCCGGGATAGTTTATTACATTATCTTGTTCCCTTGCCGGGATTATTTTGTGTATTGTGTTGAAAGAAATGGGATCGTGTGGCATGCCGACCACTTATATATTATGAGATGAGATCGTATGGTACGCCTACCACGTGATATTATGAAATGGGAGCGAGTGGTACGCCTACCACATGATATTATGAAATGGCAGCGAGTGGTACGCCTACCATGTGATATTATGAAATGGGAGCGAGTGGTACGCCTACCATGTGATATTATGAAATAGGATCGAGTGGTACGCCTACCACGTGATATTATGAAATGAGAGCGAGTGGTACACCTACCACATGATATTACGAAATGGGATCGAGTGGTATTCCTACCACGTAATATGTTGAGAAATGGGATCGAGTTGCACGCCTGCAACGAGAGGAGATTGAAACAAGTGAAAGTAGTTTGTTTTCCCTTATTCTGTGTTAGAAGAAATCAGATATAGTGTCCTTGTTATTCTTGATATTCCGTTTTATCTGCTATCCCTTAAGCATGTTCCCCTCCCAGTATTAATTGTCTACTTTCCGCTATTATTTTGTTGCAATTGCATATATATATATATATATATATATATATATATATATATTTGCACATGTTTATTCGGTAGTCTGGTCTAGCCTCGTCACTACTTCGCCGGGGTTAGTCCAGGAACTTACCAACACATGGGGTCGGTTGTGCTGATGCTACACTTCTGTACTTTTTGCACAGATCACGATACCGGAGCAGCTTTTGGACTACTACAGTAGCACGTTGAGTGGAAGCTGACTTCAGTCCAGGGACTACGAAGTAGCCTAGCTGGCGTTCGCAGGCCGGAGTCCCTTTCCATATTTTCTGTTTGTTTTCATTGTACCGAGACAGACATGATGTGTTTTTCTATTCAGACTTGTTTATAACATTCATTAGTAGTCCGTGATATAGCGACTCTAGTCTTGGGTAGTGAAATGTTAAGCTTCCGCATTTTTGGTTTCCAGTTATTTATGCTATGAAAGACTTCCGCTTTTATTTAAAGGTTTATTATTGTTATTACTGTTGTGTTGTTATCCAAAAAGGTTTTAATGCTTGGCTTGCCTAGCTCCGACAGTAGGCGCCATCACGACTCCCGATGGTGGAAAATCCGGGTCGTGACAAGTTGGTATCAGAGCCCTAGATTACATAGGTCTCGCTACTCAAGGAAAAACTTGGTAGAGTCTGAGGGATTGGTACGGAGACGTCTGTATTTATCCCCCAGAGGCTACGGAGTTAGGAAAAGTTTCTCTTTTGTTATTTCTTGTCGTGCGATTCTGTTCCTCAAATACTGATTCTCTTTCTACTCTTTTCGCAGATGGCGTGAACACGTGTTTCCTCTTCTACCACGCAGCAGCCCGAGCCCCCAGCAGCAGCTCCTGCGAGGGGCAGAGGCCGAGGCTGAGGCAGGGGCAGAGCTCAGCCCCGGGCAGCAGTCCCAGAGGTGGAGCCTCATATTGACTATGATGAGGAGGTTCCAGCCCCAGCAGCTCCGGTGGGCCCAGCTCAGGTCCCAGGAGGGGTCATGTTCACCCCGGATCTTCAGGACGCTCTAGTCAGATTGGTAGGCCTTATGGAGAGTGTCACTAGAGCGGGTTTGCTGCCAGTAGCACCAGCCACTTCTCAGGCTGGAGGAGGGGTTCAGACTCCTGCTACACGTACTCCGGAGCAGGTAGCTCCCCAGACTCATGTCCTAGTGGTTCGGCCAGCTGTGGCAGCTCAGCCAAGTATTATAGCCCAGGCCGGTGATGGAACAGCTATGTCATCAGACGCTTTGTGGAGACTTGATCGATTCTCCAAGCTCTTCACCACCACTTTCAGTGGTGCTTCATCAGAGGATCCACAGGATTTCCTATTCAACTGTCATGAGATCCTTAGGACCATGGGTATAGTGGAGACCAATGAGGTCGATTTTGCTGCCTTACGGCTTGCAGGATCTGCCAAGACCAGTAGGGTCTCCAACTTTGACATGGGATCAGTTTGCGGAGTTATTTTTGGAGAAGTTTCTCCAGTCACTCAGCGGGAGGCACTTCGCAGGCAGTTTGAGCGACTCCAGCAGGGCTCCATGACAGTTACACATTATAAGACTCGATTTGGTTACTTGGCACGCCATGCTATTGTGATATTCCCCACAGAGCGAGAGAGCGTTCAGAGATTTATTGATGGACTAATTCAGCCGATCCGTCTCCATATGGCTATGAGAGTTGGTAGTGATATATTCTTTTAGGAGGCGGCCAATTGTGATGACCCGGCCCGTCGTCATGTGAGTTATCACCCCGTTTCCCCTATATTGTGTTGCTTTATGTTGTAATATCAGTATTTGAGTGGTTTTAGTTGGAAATAAGGCACTTAGCCTTTTAGAAGGAAGCTTGTTTTGGAAAAGTCAACTGGAAGTTGACTATATGGTTAGAGGGCTCGGATGTAAATTCCGGTGATTCAGTTAGCTTCGGGGGTTAATTTGTGACTTAGGAGTGTGATCGGAATTGAATTTGGAGGTCCAGTGTAGAATTAGGATTGAATTGGCGAAGTTTGAATTTTGGCGAATTCCGGTTGGTAGGTGAGATTTTCATCCGAGGGTCGGAACAGATTTTTGAGAGTTTCTATAGCTCCGCTAGGTGATTTTGGATATGTGTGCAAAATTTCAGGTCATTCGGACGTCGTTTGGTCGGGTTTTTGATCGAATGTGAGTTTTGGAAGAATTTGATACTTATGCTTGAATCCGTGGTGAATTGATGATTTTTGTGTTGCTTGACGTGTTTTGATGATTGGAATAAGTTTTTATGATGTTTTGGGTCATGTTGGTATGTTTGGTTGAGGTCCCGGGGGCCTCGGGATGATTTCGGATGATTAACCGGGAAGTTTGGACTTAAGATTTGCTGCAGAAATTCACAGCAGGTGCAGCCCAGTTTTGGTCATCGCGTTCGCAGGGGTAGTGTCGCGTTCGCATAGTTATGGATTGTTAGTTCATCGCGTTTGTGTGGGCGACATCGCGTTCGCGTAGAAGGGGCCAAGGGCCCTGCCGAAGTTGGTCAATGCGTTCGCGAGGTGTGGACCGCGTTAGCGGAAGAGGGTTAGTTTGTGCATCGCGTTCGCGGGGAGAAGGACGCATTTGTGTAGGTATAAAACCTGGAGCATCGCGATCACGATCGCGTGTTGGGTAACGCGTTCGCGTAGAGTAATTTTCTGGTCAAAATAATTTCTTTATCGCGAATGCGGAGGTTTGACCGCGTTCACATAGAGTATATGACTGCTGGACATCAGGGCTTTTAAATCATTTTTTTCCGCGAAGGTTAGTCATTTTCCACCATTTTTGGACCACCTTGAGAGCTTTTGGTAGAGTTTGAAGGGGATTTTGATGGGAAGTGATTGGAGGTAAGTCTCGTGACTTAGAAATACCATTTTATTGATGATTCGACCTTTAATTCTTAGAAATTTGGGTAAAAATTGGAAGAACTAGGGCTTGGGTTTTCAAATGAGAAATTGGGATTTGAGGGAGCATTTGGACTCCGATTTTGATGAATTTTATATGTACGGACTCGTGGAGTGACGAGGAATCCAGTGATGTGAATTTCATAATTTTTTGAGAAGTGGTCCCGGGGCTCGGGTTTTGCCAACTTCGTATTTTTGGGTATTTTTCGAGTTCTTTCAATTGGGTTATGTCCCATTAGCTTGTTATAACGTATCCCTTGTGGTTTTGGTCAGATTGTACGCACGAGGAGGTTGATTCGTGAGGAAAGCGCAAGGCGAGCTAGGATTTCGGCCGACTTGAGGTGAGTAATGGCTATAAATGATGTACCAAGGGTTTGAAACCCCGTATTTGCACTATGAAGTGCTATGTTGAGATGAGATACGCGCTATATGATGAGCGTGGTGATGTTACTGTTGGGGATTTGGACTCGGTCCATCTCGATTTATGACTCTACTGTACTTTTGACCGAGAGTTAATATCAGTATATTTTGGGCTAATTGCCATGTTTGGGGCCTTGTGCCGATCTGTAGAACCCTTAGGGAGCATGTTGAGCTAATTGACCTCACTTTACCTGTTGGAATCATACTCTCAGTCTTATTCTTAAACTGTAAAACATAATATGAACCGGTCTTAGCAATTTGCACTCCAAATGAGGAATACCTAGGGTTGGAAACCCTGTCTTAGCTGAGTGGGCCCGAGAGGCCAAGTCTATATTGACTGAGAGGGGTCAAGGACCCCATAGTGAAGGTATTTGATATACACCGGATCGGACTGCAAGTCGCAGTAGTATATTATATGGATCGGACTGCACGCCGCAGTAGTATATTATATGGATCGGACTGCACGCCATAGTGATATAGTATATGGATCGGACTGCACGCTGCAATATTATAGCGCTTGGGCTGTAGGATCCCCTCCGGATTCTGCACACTCCCAGTGAGCGCGGTCGACTATTATTATTGGATCGGGCTGTGCGCCGCAGCAGTACATATTATTATTGGATCGGGCTGTGCACCGCAGTAGTATATATTATTATTGGATTGGGCTGCACGCCGCAGCAGTATTATGTACGGATCAGGCTGCGCGCCGCAACAACATTGGTAAATTGCCAGACTTTGAGAGATTTTCACCTGTTTTCCCCGCTTAGTTGTTATTTACTGCCTTCACTGTTGGTTATAGAACTGCGTAGTGTTTTTACGATAATTCTTACTTTTAGATGTTATTTATTGCTAATTACTCACTGAGTCGGAGTACTCACTTTACTCCCTGCACCTTGTGTGCAGATATAGGGATCCCGGAGGTATAGCTGAGTTTGTTGTTGCTGCCTAGTTCATTTGTCGGAGTCATCGAGGTAGCTGCCTGGCATCTGCAAGGCCCGATTTCTCCTCTAGTCTTTCTTTTACTTCCGCATCTAGACTTTCATATGTATAGGATATTGCTCAGTTGTATCTAGAGGCTCTGACTCGTGACGCCAGATCTGATAGGGGCTGTATTGATATTATTGTGGTTTCCGCACTATTTTTATTGTTATCACAGATTGAAATTTTTCTTGACTGATGTTTTAAAATTCAAATAACTGATAAGGGGCTTTGTATTTTGGATTGATAGTGTTCGAATGGTCGGGCTTGCCTAACAAGGTGTTGGGTGCCATCAGGATCGGGGTTTGGGTCGTGACACCAATGCGGCCCATAGAGTATGGCTCTCGCACGGGAAGGTGGTTAGATATCGGATAAGAGGCCTCGTCATTCTGGTAGGTTCAGTGGTACCTTGTCTGTAGGTAGGGATTCTTATGGTAGAGGCCATTCACCGAGTCCCTTTCAGTCATCTCTTCAGGTTTCTCATGGTACTTCCGGTGGCCGTGGCTCTCAGTCGCAGTATTCTGACCAGCAGCTTTTCAGTTCACCATCAGCACCTATGAGCGCACCACCACTCCGTTATTCTCAGCAGCCGAGGGCTTGTTTCACGTGTGGCGACATGAGGCACATTGCTAGGTATTGCCCTCGAGCTTCTGACAGCTCTCAGCAGCAGGGTCCTCGCCCCATGATTCAGGCATCAGGTGATCCACAGCTCGCCCAGCCAGCCAGAGGCGGGGGTAGGGATCACAGAGGCGGAGGTAGAGACCGTAGAGGTGGAGCTCGGACCGGCCAAGGTAGAGGTCAGCCAGTAGCCGATCGTCCCAGAGACATAGTTCAGGGAGGTGGGGCCCAGCCCCGGTGTTATGCTTTGCCAGCCAGGCCCGAGGCTGAGTCTTCAGATGTTGTTATTACATGTACTATTCTGGTCTGTGATAGGGATGCTTCAGTGCTATTTGACCCTGGGTCTACGTATTCATATGTGTCGTCTTATTTTGCACCCTACTTGGTTATGACTAGTGACGCTTTGGGTATCCCTGCTTATGTATAGTGGTCGATCTAGTTCATCGTTCCTGTGTAGTAGTATTTGAGGGTCTTGAGACCTGTGGTTATTTATTTCTTTTAGACATGGTAGATTTCGATGTTATATTGGGGATGGATTGGTTGTCCCCGTATCATGCTATCTTGGATTGTCACGCCAAGACCGTGACCTTGGCCTTGCCAAATTTTCCTCGATTGGAGTGGAGAGGGACCCTAGGTCATGCCACCCGTAATGTTATTTCATATGTTAAGGCTCGGCGCATGGTCGAGAAGGGGTGTTTAGCTTATTTGTCATATGTTTGCGATTCTAGTGCAGAGGTTTCTTCTATTGACTCCGTTCCTATTGTTCGGGAGTTCCCCGAGGTTTTCCCTTCAGACTTGCCGGGTATGCCGCCTGACAGGGATATTAATTTCTGTATCGATCTGGCCCCAGACATGCAACCCATTTCTATTCCGCCGTATCGCATGACCTCACCAGAATTGAAGGAGTTAAAAGACTAGTTGCAGGATTTGCTAGAGAAGGGTTTTATCAGGCCTAATGTTTCTCCTTGAGGTGCGCCGGTGTTATTTGTGAAGAAAAAAAATGGGTCGATGAGGATGTGCATTGATTACCGGCAATTCAACAAGGTGATGATAAAGAACAAGTATCCACTGCCGAGGATTGATGATTTGTTTGACCAGCTTCAGGGTGCGAAGGTGTTTTCAAAGATAGACTTGAGATCTGGCTACCATCAGATGAGGATTAGGGCGTCTGATATCCCTAAGACAGCATTTCGCACTCGGTATGGGCATTATGAATTTTTGGTCATGTCATTCGGGTTGACCACTGCTCCAACAACATTTATGGAGTTGATGAATCGAGTATTCAGGCCTTATCATTTTGGACCGAGGTACGCAGTTTACCTCGCACTTCTGGAGAGCAGTTCAGCAGGAGTTAGGCACCCAGGTTCAGTTGAGCACAGCATTCCATCCTCAGACGAACGGCCGGTCCGAGAGGACTATTCAGATTTTGGAGGATATGCTCTGAGCATGTGTCATTGATTTTGGAGGCTCGTGGGACCAATTTTTGCCTTTAGCAGAGTTCGCCTACAACAACAACTACCAGTCCAACATTCAGATGGCTCCATATGAGGTGCTGTATGGTAGGCGATGTCGGTCTCCAGTCGGATGGTTTGAGCCGGGAGAGGCTCAGTTATTGGGTACAGATTTAGTTCAGGAGACCTTGGATAAGGTCAAGATCATTCAGGACAGGCTTCGTTCGGCTCAGTCGCGGCAAAAGAGTTATGCGGATCGCAAGGTTCGAGATGTAGCTTTCATGGTTGGTGAGCGAGTATTGCTCCGTGTATCGCCTATGAAGGGCGTGATGAGATTTGGGAAGAAGGGCAAGCTTAGCCCTAGGTTCATTGGCCCATTTGAGATTCTTGATCGTGTGGGAGAGGTAGATTACAAACTTGCCTTGCCACCTAGCTTGTCAATCGTGCATCCAGTATTTCATGTGTCTATACTTCGGAGGTATCACGGCGATCCTACCCACATGTTATATTTCAGCACTGTCCAGTTGGACAAGGATCTGTCCTACGAGGAGGAGCCGGTAACTATTCTAGATCGGCAGGTTCGACAGTTGAGGTCGAAGAGTTTTCCTTCAGTGCGTGTCCAGTGGAGAGGTCAGCCTCCTGAGGCATCGACCCCGGAGACAAGTCCGATATACGGAGTCGTTATCCTCATCTATTTCCTGACTCAGGTACTTCTTTCTTTTGTCCGTTCGAGGACGAACACTTGTTTTAGAGGTGGAGGATGTGATGACCCAAAGGGTCATCACCGTTTCCCCATTTGTTCTACGCTTCTGAGGCCTTAAAAACCTTACTTTTATTTGCCTCAATTTGTGTACTATTCCGGGCGTGTAGTCGGAAGGCTTAAATATGAATTCTGTGTGAAAAATGATGAATTTTGATATTAGTATGGTTAAAGTTGACTTCGGTCAACATTTTTGGTAAATGGACCCGGACTCGTGATTTGACTGTGCCGGAGGGTCCGTAGAAAAATATGGGACTTGGGCGTATGCCCGGAATCAAATTCCGAGGTCCCAGGCTCGAGGAATGAATTTTTCCATAAAATTGTTTTATGAAAATGTTTAAGGAAAATGAAAATGAAATTTGATCAAAAAGTGATGGTATCGGGCTCGTATTTTGGTTCTGACGCCCGCTACAAGTCTTAAATATGTGTTAAGCGCTATCTGTAAAGCTTGGTAGAAAACGGATGTCGTATGACGTGTTTCAAACTATAAGTTCCAAATTTGAAAGTTTATGAAACTTAGAAGGAAATCATGTGTTTTGAGGCTTGATTCTATGTATATGATGTTATTTTGGCGAATTGATCGCACGAGCAAGTCCGTAGGATGTTTTTGAGGTTGTGTGCATGTTTGGTTTGGAGCCCCGAGGGCTTGGGTGAGTTTTGGATAGGCATCAGATTACATTTCTCATGTTTTAAAAATCTGGTATGAGGCTTCTGCAATTTTCGCAAATGCGAAGCCAGGGCTCGCAAATGCGGATGCCAGCTATCGCAAATGCGAACTTTTCTTTGCAAATGCGAAGAAGGGGAATCTGGCTGATGATCGCAAATGCGACCAAAGGTTCGCAAATGCGAACCTTCCCCAAATGGCCCAAGTTCGAAAATGCAAACCAAAGTCTCGCAAATGCGAAGCTCGGCAAAATGCACAGTGTTCGCAAATGCGAACTAAGGTTCGCAATTCCCACATCCATAGCCCTGCAATTTTCATACTCATACGATTTTTAAGCCTCATTTTTCATATCTCTCAAACCCAAACACCCATTGGCGATTTTTCAAGAACCCTTCCTCCTCCAATCCATTTGTAAGTTGATTTTCACTTAATTTCTTCA
>MU666578.1:40270-54797 GCA_026770625.1 Nicotiana glauca
TTACCCATTGGCGATTTTTCAAGAACCCTTCCTCCTCCAATCCATTTGTAAGTTGATTTTCACTTAATTTATTCAATCTTTAACATCATTTATCATGTTTTCATCTTAAAATCAAGGTTTTTCATGGGTAAAAATGGGGATTTTGGGTAGAACCTAGGTTTTCTTAAAATTTGGGGATTTGGACCTCAATTTGAGGTCCGATTTCAAAAAAAATCATAGATATGAACTCGTGGGGGAATGGGTAACCGGATTTTGGTTCGAACCTCGGGTTTTGACAACATGGGCTCGGGGGGTGTTTTGGGAATTTTTGAGTAAAACTTTGGGAAATTCATTTTAATGCATTCAAGTTGATTCAATTAGAATTTGTTGATACATTAAAGCAATTTGTGACTAGATTCGAGCAGTTTTGTGGTGAATTCAAGGGGTAAAGCTATACTAGAGGCTTGAGTGGATTTTTGGAGCAATTGAGGTAAGTGTTTGGTCTAACTTTGGCTTCAGAGAATAGGAGTAGAGTCTTATTTGATAATTGCTATTTGTTGAGTACGGTGTATAGGCATGGTGAAGAATATATATACACTGGTGTCGAGCATGACCATGAGTCCAGAATTGCTAAATTATCGAATTCTTAATTGATGTTTATGAGGACTTGGTTGGAATCTTTAAACACTTAGCCGGTAATTGTCGAAACTGAGCATTGATTTAAATATGATAAGTAGAAATTGAATAAGTTTTGTTATAGCTGGATCTTCCTTACTGGGATAGTTTATTACATTATCTTGTTCCCTTGCCGGGATAGCTTATTATCTTATCTTATTCCCTTGCCGGGATTATTTTGTGTATTGTGTTGAAAGAAATGGGATCGTGTGGCACGCCGACCCCTTATATATATATATATATTATGAGATGGGATCGTGTGGTACGCCTACCACGTGATATTATGAAATGGGAGCGAGTGGTACGCCTACCACGTGATATTATGAAATGGGAGCGAGTGGTACGCCTACCACGTGATATTATGAAATGAGAGCAAGTGGTATGCCTACCACATGATATTATGAAATAGGAGCGAGTGGTACGCCTACCACGTGATATTATGAAATGGGATCGAGTGGTACGCCTACCACGTGATATTATGAAATGGGATCGAGTGGTACGCCTACCACGTAATATTATGAAATGGGAGTGAGTGGTACACCTACCACGTGATATTATGAAATGGGATCGAGTGGTACGCCTACCACGTAATATGTTGAGAAATGTGATCGAGTTGCACGCCTGCAACGAGAGGAGATTGAAACAAGTGAAAGTAGTTTGTTTTCCCTTATTCTGTGTTAGAAGAAATTAAATTTAGTGTCCTTGTTATTCTTGATATTTCGTTTTATCTGCTACCCCTTAAGCATGGTCCCCTCCCAGTATTAATTGTCTACTTTCCGCTATTATTTTGTTGCACTTGTATATATATCCGCACAGGTTTATTAGGTAGTCATGTCTAGCCTCGTCACTACTTTACCGGGGTTAGGCCAGGCACTTACCAGCACATGGGGTCGGTTGTGCTGATGCTACACTTTTGTGCTTTTTGCACAGATCACGGTACCGGAGCAGCTTTTGGACTACAGCAGTAGCACGTTGAGTGGGAGCTGACTTCAGTCCAGGGATTACGAGGTAGCCTAGATGGCGTTCGCAGGCCGGAGTCCCTTTCCTTATTTTCTGTTTGTTTTCATTGTACTGAGATTGACACGATGTATTTTTCTATTTTGACTTGTTTGTAGCATTCATTAGTAGTCCGTGAGATAGCAACTCTAATCTTGGGGAGTGAAATGTTAAGCTTCCGCATTTTTGGTTTCCAGTTATTTATGCTATGAAAGACTTCCGCTTTTATTTAAAGGTTTATTATTGTTATTACTGTTGTGTTGTTATCCGAAAAAGTTTTAATGCTTGGCTTGCCTAGCTCCGACAGTAGGCGCCATCATGACTCCCGATGGTGGAAAATCCGGGTCGTGACACTTGCTCTCCACAAGACTCCAATGACTCTGTTAGAACATAAAAACAGAGGTATGCAGCGTGACCATTGGTTGTTTAACCAATTTGGTATTGATCATCATTGCATTCTGGGACTCTTTTATGATTTGTTCGACGTGAGGATTGGAAAAATGCAGTGTAGAAGTATTAAAACTGTGTGCCTTGTCCTTCAGCTCTCCTCAAACAAACATATATTTTATCACATTTCCACTGCCTTCATCTTGATTGCTACTGCTTGAAATGGGAATTAATTGTTGTTGTTGATTTTCGGTGGCTCTAGATTGTCTAGACTTTGCGTTTGAGTCATGATGAAATTGCTGCTCTTCCTCCCTACCATCCCTCAGAGGATTCAACAAAGTGTCAAATGAGTTAGAAACAGTGATGTTTGTAGCTGCAGTATACTTGTTCTTGTGGACTGCAAACCTTTTTTTGCTTCGTGATGATTTCGTGTGATTTATTACTGTCCAATTCTTTATTTTTGATTGATATAATAATTGAAGAGCTGCTGCTGGACCTGATAAAATCCCAGCAAAAGCTCGATCATAATCTTGCTTCAAAGCGTCAGTCTCCTCCAGATTTGGAATATCAATAGTTCCACAGTCTCCAGTACCAACATCTCCCTTGTAAATTTCCATTCCTACCCTGTTAGCATCAGTAGTAACATAAGTCACTTTAGAGACCTGTTGATCCTCATATTTTCGTTAGTCCTTTGAGAATTGGCCAACCCCCGCAACATCTAATCGAATAGCCACTTCATCATGTTGTCGAGTTGCTTGTATAGCTGCTTCAGCATTGGTCTCTGAGTTTCCTGCATCAGTCACATTGTTTCCAGTTAATGCACACATTGCTGCATTTCTCACTCCTCGTTCAGCTGTAGTAGTAGATTTTAAATTAGCACGTGCGTCAGTAGTTTTAAAAACCCTAGCAGCAACTCGATCAATTGCTGCTCGATCAACAGAAGGTTGCAAAGAAACAGTAGTTTTCCAAGCTCCAATACTAGCTTGCACACCTCTAGATGAATTATCTACATTCAATGTACCTGCTGCCTGGTTGAGCCCAGCTAAGTCGTTCTCATTCAACAATTCACAACTTTGTAAGCCTTCATTAGTTGATAAACCAGTAGCAGCTCTATCATTTGCCTTAGCAAATGCAACTACAAATGCATTCTGATTTCCATGTGATGCACCAGCTTTTTTATTCTGTGCAGAATATTTATCATTTGTGGCTCGATCCTCCTGGCTTTGAACATAACTAGTTGCATTAGTTATTCTCAGGATCCCTTCACGATTTGAAAACCATGCGGCATTAGTGTCATTTATAGGAAATGTTTCAATGGGCTTTTTAGTTACATTTTCTGCATTAATTTGCTTATTTACAGTCACTGCTCGAGGTGCTGTTCCATTGGGAATCGCATGACCTGCTGCATCACCTACTGATATCCCTTGTTGCTTATCCACCATTGAGGTCTCACCTAAAGAAAGATCATAAGTTGCTCGATTAATCATTTTCCCCTTTTTCAAATTAACACTTTGCTTTTCTCCTTTGTTATGCAACACTTGCTGCTCGACAAAAATATTTTGGTTTGCTGCTTCATCAACCAGCTTATCACCTGCTATTTCCATGGCTCTTTGATTCATTCTTTTGGCATTCAGGTAGTCCCTAGCATCACCTTGTAACTTGTCAAAATTGCTCACCTCGACAACATGAATATTACTTCCAAATGTCACTTCCTCTGCCCTTACCTCCTTTCCTTCTTTTTTTGTTCCTCACTCGACAAATATTTTCACCATGTCCTTGATGCTTGCAATAGGTGCAATATGTAGGAAGATTATCATACACCACCTCCTGGTAATGTACGATATTTTTACTGGAAATTCTATCCACTTTTAGTAGCTTAATATTTTTAGAATGTTTGTCTAAAAGATCAAGTATAACCTTCACCCTTGCTGCACTAGGTCGTGTTCTATTTTGTGTTGCCTTGTCAACAACAAACGAGTTAATCACATCTGAAGCAATAGACAATAACGACCTCTTCGCAAAAAAATTAGGAGGCAAACTTGGAAAGGAGATCCACACAATAGCCATGGACGTTTCCTCTTTCGGATTGAATCCTAACGTCGATGGAAAAGTTCGAAAAAAGAATTCATCGCCTTTTGCCTTGACATATCCCGTTGATCTAGATAAGAACTGAACATAATAGTTGAAGAAATCAAATCTAATCAAGAGATGATGAAACTCTAGAGGTCCGATGTTACAACGACCTTGAACATCAAATTGCGACGAGAAGATTTTACGAAATTCTTGTAGATCTGGTTTTCCGTATGAAAACTTCATCAAAACTGCTTGATGCAGTCCTTCTTCTATTGTAAACTCTTTAACCTCATCCATGGTGAATTCTACAGTTGGTTCCCCATGTTCAAAAGTTACAGGCAGTAGGTTAATCTTGGTCGAAGTTGTGGCAGCTTGTTTAGTTTGAAGTTGCACAGCATAAGATGGCTTTGGATTAGGAGCTGTTTCGTTGGTGTTTTGGATCATCTCTCCCACAGCCAAAGGCTGGGGAGAGGACACTACATTCATGGCTGCCTGAACACGACATCATTGATGAAGATGAAGCAGAAACAAAAATCTGGGACGCTGCTCCAGTAACTTTCATGCTAAAATTCAGATTTGTAGCAGTTGGTCGATTATTTGAAAACGAAACGAACTGGGGATTGTTCACAAAGAGAAGGGGGTTCTTTTGAGACCAATATCTTACCTTGCCGGACGCTGGAGTTATGGGACGTGAATAGTGACAGAAACACTATTCACCTTCTTACAAGAGAGAAGGAGCACTGAGTTATCGGTGATAGTTAATTTTAATATTTGTGTAAAATTTATCCTAGAATTAACTAATACCTATAATTAAACATGAGTTAACACAACCTCAAATTCTATCAGAAATTAGGGCGAAGTGCACAAATAGCCACTAAAAGCAGCAGCTTTTATTTTAAAGCCACGGTTTTCAATGTATTTAGGCTTTAGGCACTACTTTAATAAACTTATACCTGACTGGACGAAAATACCCTTGTGGTATAAGTTATACCTACGCTGTTATAAAACACTGGCGACAACCAAAAGCAGCAGCAACAGCAGCGACTGAACCAAAAATTCAAAATTCTCATCCAAAAAATTAACATAGATAAATAGTAAGTTGTACTTTCATGTGTTTCTATCGATTTTTACTTTGATATAGTTATACTTTTTCCGATTTGTATTGATTTGATTATATAGTAGATAAGAATTTGATTTTTTTTTTGAATTTCTGAATTGATAAACTTAAGGACATCGCCTCCTATGATAATTCTATAAAAGTTGAGCACATAATATTAAGGACCTAGTGTCTTCATTTTGGAAATTGAATTCAACAATTAACAACACAATGTCCGTAACTTTGATTCTACTGTCCTCATTTTGCAAATTGAATTGAAAAACTTAAGGACACAATGTCCTTCACTTTGTTGCTGTACTTCTGTATACTAAGTCCTGAAGTTTGAGTTTCAAATTGAAAAAGTTAAGGACAGGAAGTCCTTAAGTTTGAATTATAGATTGAAAAGTTAAGGACATAACTCCTTAATTTTTGACTTGCAGGTTAAAAAGTTTAGGAAATGCAGTCCTTAACTTTGAATTCCAAGTTTAAATGTTAAGGATAGGCGATCCTTAACTTTTGACTTACAGGTTAAACAGTTTAGGACATGCAGTGCTTAAATTTTAAATCCAGGTTTAAATGTTAATGACGGGCTGTCCTTAAGTTTTAATGTCTGGCTCAAAAGTTTAGGACAGGCAGTCCTTAACTTTTAAATCCAGGTTTAAATGTTAAGGACTGGCAGTCCTTAAGTTTTAATTTCTAGCTCAAAAGTTTAGGACAGGCAGTCCTTAACTTTTAAATCCAGGTTTAAATGTTAAGGACTGGCAGTCCTTAAGTTTTAATGTCTGGCTCAAAAGTTTAGGACATGCAGTCCTTAAGTTTTAATTCCAAGTTCAAATGTTAAGGACTGCCTGTCCTTAACTTTTAATTCGAAGTTAAAATGTTAAGCACACTTAGTCCTTACCTTGGTGTTGCACTTACAGTACACCTCTTCTTAGTTATACAAGGAGTGCTTTATAACTTATGTCCTCAGTTTCCCATTTTCTTGACTTGTAGGATGGAAACAATATGCATTATAGTTGCTTTTAATGGTAGATGGACTGAAGACTATAAATATCTTAATCATCAAACAAACCTTTTTCTAGTACCTAAGTCAATTCGGTTTGAAGATTTCATTAAATAGATCTTTGAGCTAATTGAATAGGATAGAGAAAAGTTTGAAGCAGTGATATGGTTTGATATCAACTTTGGAACAAGCAAAGGAATGCTTGTATCCAAAGATTTTGATCTTCACACATGTATAGAGTTGCTAAAAACACATTCACTCTTCAAGGGCTGTCGTTTCATAGTTGATATTTCGGAAAGAGTTTTTCCATCAACAAGCAATGAACATGTCAACACAGAAACTCAACATGACAATCAAGACAAATACCAACAGATAATAGAAATAGATATGGTTGAAGCTCAACCATTAAATGAAGAGGTGCTTCAATCATTTGATTCTATTCAAGTAGAAGGGCAAAGAATTATAGAGATTGACAACGAACAAGCTTTGGGTATTCAAGTCTTAGAGAGTGCACCAGTAATCGAAGAAGTTGCTGAAAAAACCTGTACTCAAATAACTAGACGAAGATCAAATTTGAAACAAAAAGAATCCCCAACTACGATATTAAGAGAAAATGCTTCATTGGATGAAATAAAAGTCGGATCAGTATTTGACAAGAAGAAGAGTATAATTAACTGTTTTTCCAATATAGCAATCAAAGGACATTTTGAATTCAAGGTTGTTAGATCAAGCTCAACAAGATATTCGTTGACATGCAATGATGATAGGTGTTGTTGGTGTGTGCGAGCTTTCAGAATTAAAGATTCAACACTGTTCAAGACAGTAAAGATTGAAAAAGCACATGACTGCTCTGTTAACACTATGAAAGAAGATCAAAGGCATGCTACTTCAAAGTTGATTAGTGGTTACATTATCGACAATCTTCGGGACCCAAGATTTGAAGTTACACCAGCTTTTGTCATGGCAGAGATGCAAAAAGTGCATGGACTAGATATTGGATATCACAAGGTTGGGCGTGCTATTCAACATGCTTCTGCTTTAATAAGAGGAAGTCCCGAAGAGAATTATGAATTATTGTCTTCATACTTGTATATGATGACAAGTAAAAACCCGGGAACTTATACTAACATAAAGATAGACAACAATAATAGGTAAACAATTTAAAACATGCTATCTTTAACCTTGTTAACTTTTGAGTTGTAACCAGAAGTTGAGGACTAGCTGTCCTTAAGTTTTGAACTTGTAATTCAAAGATTAGGACTGCCAGTCCTTAAGTTTTGAACTTTGAAATCAAAGTTAAGCACAACATGTCCTTAACTTTATAACTTGGAAATAAAAGTTAAGGACTTCCAGTCCTTAAGTTTTGAACTTTGAAATCAAAGTTAAGGGGCATGTCCTTAACTTTATAACTTGGAAATGAAAGTTAAGGACTTCCAGTCCTTAAGTTTTAAACTTTTGAAATCAAAGTTAAGGACAACATGTACTTAACTTTTTAACTTGGAAATGAAAGTTAAGGACTGACTGTCCTAAACTTCAGGTATTTTAACCTTGTTTTATATTATATTTTCAGGTTTGTTTATATGTTTTATGCATATGGATCATCAATAGCTGGTTGGAATCATTGTAGACCAGTGATTGCTGTTGATGCAACTTTTTTGAAGTCAAAATATCATGGTGTTTTAATGATTTCAGTTTCAAAGGATGCAAATAACCAAATTTTCCCATTAGCCTTTGGAATAATTCCTATGAGTGGTACTTTAGTCAGCTTCGCAATGCAATTGAGAGCCGTGAGAATTAAATTTTTTTATCAGACATGCATCAAGCTATTGCAAATGGCATTGCAAAGGTATATCCTGAAATCCATCATGGGATTTGCATCTATCATTTGGAGCAGAACCTAAAGCGAAGGAAGGTCAAAAGTGAGGTCATAAAACTATTCCAAACTGTTGCAAGAGTATACAAGCGCAAAGAGTTTGACCTATACATATCAGACACAGCAAATGTAGATAAGAAGACTTATGACTACTTGATGGAAGAACCACCGGAAAGATGGGCACGTTCTTGTAGTCCACGACGAAGATATGACATGCTCACAACAAACATAGTTGAGCCGATGAATTCTATCCTATTAGAAGCAAGGGAGCTGCCTATACTAAGAATGATGAATTTCATTCAAGTGAAGCTACAACGTTGGTTTTACGAAAGAATACATAAAGCAGAAGGAACATTTTATGATGTTTCTTGTTGGGTAGAGGAGGAATTGAAGAAAAGAATAGATTTATCATTTACTTTGAATGTAAGTATTATGTTCTATGTTTATATTATTATTTTAATAATATTTAACATAATCTACTCACTTATAGTTTTACAACATTGAAGGTCTTCCCTGTTGATTCATGGCATTCTAGAGTTGAAAACGAAGGAATAACTTTCTTGGTAGACTTAAACAAAAGAACATGTGATTGTTTTCAGTTTCAATTTGATGAATTATCATGCATACATGCAATTGCAGCTATCGAGAAGAGAAACATCAAGAAGTCCAACTTTTGTTCGCACTGGTACTTAAAGGAATCTTGGCTAAAAATATATGAAAGACAAATACATCCTGTAGGACATACTGATTCTTAGATTGTACCAGAGAGTGTTAAGTCACAAATTGTTAAACCTCCAGATTTCAAAGTGCCACCAGGTAGAAGGCAAAAGAAAAGGCATATTCCTGCTACCGAGCCATTAAAAATAACATTCAAATGTGGTCGTTGCAGAAGAATTGGTCATAATAGAACATCTTGTATATATTCTCCTGCTCTCCATCCATTTTCAAGGAATCATAGAGAAGATTAGATATATCCACTTATGTTTATCGACTCTTTTTAGTTTTTGCTATAAATTGGATTCATTTGGATTATTCTAATTTGAGCAGATGTCTGAATTTTGAAAATTTCTTTCTTCTTACCTTGTTTTTGTTTCTTTTGAGTTCAAAGATTAAAAGTTAAGGACAGGAGTCCGTAAGTTCGACTTGCAATTTCAAAACTTAAGGACAGTCTGTCTGTATGTCCTTAACTTTGAGTTTTAATTTCAAAACTTAAGGATAATATTTCTTAAGTTTGACTTGTTGGTTAAAAAGTTATGGACATGACGTCCATAACTTATATTTCAAAGTTGAAAACTTAAGGGGACTCCTGTCCTTAACTTTCATTTCAGAGGTTAAAAGTTAAAGACAAGAAGTCCTTAACTTATAGCTTCAAGTTTAAAATTTAAGGACTATATATCCTTAACTTTGAGTTTTAAGTTCAAAACTTAAGCACAACGATCCTTAAGTTTGACTTGCTGCTTAAAAAGTTATAGACAGGAAGTCCTTAACTTATATATCAAAGTTGAAAACTTAAGGACTTCTGTCCTTAACTTTAATTTAAAAGGTTAAAAGTTAAAGGACAAGAATTCCTTAACTTATAGCTTCAAGTTTAAAACTTAGGGACTGTATGTCCTTACCTTTGAGTTTTATGTTGAAAACTTAAGGACAACGGTCCTTAAGTTTGATTTGCTGGTTAAAAAGTTAAGGAAGTCCTTAACTTATATTTCTAAGCTGAAAATTTAAGGATTCCTATCCTTAACTTTGATTTTAAAGATTAAAAGTTAAGGGCAGGAAGTCCTTAACTTATAGCTTCAAGTTTAAAACTTAAGGACTGTATGTCCTTAACTTTGAGTTTTATGTTGAAAACTTAAGGACAACGGTCCTTAAGTTTGATTTGCTGGTTAAAAAGTTAAGGAAGTCCTTAACTTATATTTCTAAGCTGAAAATTTAAGGATTCCTATCCTTAACTTTGATTTTAAAGATTAAAAGTTAAGGACTGGAAGTCCTTAACTTATAGCTTCAATTTTAAAACTTAAGGACTGTATGTCCTTAACTTTGAGTTTTAAATTCAAAACTTAAGGACAACGGTCCTTAAGTTTGACTTGATGGCTAAAAAGAACATGCAGTCCTTAAGTTTGTATTATACATTCCAAAGTTAAGGGCAAGCAGTCCTTAACCTTACGTTCAAAGTTCAAAGGTTAAGGACAGGCAGTCCGTAACTTTGAGTTCAAAGTTCAAAGGTTAAGGACATGAGTCTTTATGTTTGAAATATAGGTTCAAAAGTTAAGGACATTTGATCCTTAACTTTGAATTCAAAGTTCATTTACACTTGGTCATAAACTAATACTAACAAACTTAATGGACAAATCAACACTTCAGAGAATCAAATCAATTAATAACATGATGCCTTGATATAACTTCTGAAATTGTAATTTGGCATAGCTGTGACAAAAAATTACGCTATGCCAACAAAATATAAGTACATTGTTAGGAATTTATAGAATATTTCAGAAGTTTTCTAAACTTGCAAAATTCACATGTATCCTTTACACCAATTTTATACAAAAGATCATCCACAACTTTCTTACAAGCTAAACTACAACTCCTTTGGATAGCAGGTTTCATTTTCACTCTCATAATTATCCCCAACATTTTCTGGTAGAGTGTCGTAACTAGAATTTCTTTTCCATACACCATGCGCCCAAAGATTTACAACAAGTTCTCTTCTGAAGTCTTTTATGTCTTCGGGTTTGAATTGGTCCACATCCTTTCCAATCATCAGCAACTCAACATATTTGATCAGGAATGGACCACAATCAGTCCTAAGAGAAATGTAAGATATGTAGTGAATTAAACAATTGTGACGACTCGACCCGTCGTGTGTTTCCATCCCGTTTTCCCCATTTATTTCTTCTTCATGATTTATTATATGTGTTGGGTGAGTTTGAGTTGACTCGGATTGGATTTGGTAGGAAATGGGGCAATTAGTCTCTTTAAGGAAAGGTTGGTTTGGAAAAGTCAACCGGAAGTTGACTTGTGAGTTACAGGACTTGGATGTGATTTCCGACGATTCGGTTAGCTTCGGGGGATGATTTGAGGCTTAGGAGTGCAATTAGAAGTAATTTTGGAGGTTCGGTGTAGAATTAGGCTTGAATTGGTGAAGTTAGCATTTTGGCGACATCCGGTTGATAGGTGAAATTTTGATCCGAGGGTTGGAATGGAATTTTGAGAGTTGCAGTAGTTTTGTTAGGTGATTTGTGATGTGTGTGCAAAATTTCAGTTGAATCGGAGGTGTTTAGGTCGGGTTTTTGATCGAATGTGAGTTTCGAAAGAATTTGATAAACTTAGGCTTTGATTTGGTGAAATTCGATGATTTTGATGTTAACGAAAGTGTTTTGATGATTCGAGCAAGTTCGAATAAGGTAATAGAACATGTTTGTGCTTTTGGTTGGGGTCCCGGGGGCCTCGGGGTGGATTCGGGTGGTTAAACGGACAGTTTGGAGTTTTTTGCATGTTTAAGAATTTATGGTTCTTTCATTTCCGCATCTACAGAAAAGGGACCGCAGAGGCGGTTCCGCAGATATGGCGGGAGGTCGCATAAGCGGTCCTTGAGGGCTTGGCAACTTCCGTAGAAGCGGAAGGCAGTCCGTAAAAGCGGATATCGCAGGAGCGGTTTTCGACCGCAGAAGCGGTCCTGGGGATTTTAAGTTAGACCGTAGAAGTGGTTATTTTGATGCAGAAGCAGGAGCCGCAGGTGCGGTATCCCAACCGCAGAAGTGGAAACCTGGCTGGGTTTAAGTGAACAGTGTTTTCACGATTTTGAAAGAGAAGAAACATTTTAGACTTCGGACTAAGGAGATTTTGGGCGATTTTTGAAGAGGGTTTCGAGGGATATCATCAGGTATGGATTCTTGGACTTAGATTATGATATTATTGTGTATAAACATGGATTAACACTGAAAACCCAAGGAATTAAAGGTTAAAAATGGAGGTTAGGGCTTGAAACTTAAGAGAGCTTAAACTAGGGATTTGAGGGGTCAAATGGACTCCAATTCTTGTGAATTTGATATGTATAAACTTGTGGCGAGATAAGGATCGTATTGATGTAAAATTTTTTGGATTTCTAGATGTGGGCCCGGGGCTCAGGTTTTGCCAATTTTGTGATTTTTGATATTTTTCGAGTCTTTTCGATTGGGTTATATTCCATTAGCCTATTGTAATGTATTCGTTGTAGTTTTTGTTAGATACGATGTGCGTGGAGGCTGGTTTGAGGGGAAAAGGCATCGCGGGCTAGAGATTTCACCGATTCGAGGTGAGTAATACTTGTAAATGATATCCTTAGGGTTTGAAACCCCGGATTTGTACATCATAGTGCTGTATTGAGGTGACTTGCACGCTGGATATGAGCGTGGGGTAGAGCACCATTGGGGGACTGTGACTTAGTCCGTCCCGGTTGTTAATTTTTACCGCATATTTCACTCAAATTATTTGTTATCATCATAATTTGGGCTGATTGCCATGTTTGGAGCTTCGTGCCAACTATGTGAATCCTTCGGGGATTTATATCACTGTTTTTGCATTACTTGCATATTATTTGATCTCGGTCCAAGGTTTTAATACTATTTTGCAAACTCAGCCATTTTTTTCTAAGATTTGAAAACTGAAACAATATTTTATTAACGTTCCGAGCTGAGGACTATCATATTAATATTGCCCAAGTGGCTTATGTGCATTTCTGGACTGAGCATGGATCGGGCTACGCGCCGCAGCAGTGTTATAATGATTTTTGAATATATGGATGGCTCGGGCTGCACACCGCAGCGATGATATATTGATATTGAGGCCGAGAGCCTGTTTGATGCCACGATATGGCTAATATTGTGTTTGGGCTGTAGGAGCCCCTCCGGAGTCTGTACACACCCCCAGTGAGTTCCGTCGATGTTAAATGGATCAGACTGCACGCCGCAGTGGGTACCGGAGTGTACGGTCATATGCATTGCATTGCATTCATATATTTGTTCACTATTCATTGTTTGTGTTATTTCTTGAGATATTATTCGTTGTTATGATATTGTCTGATCACTCTTAAAGAGGATAAATTTTAGACAGTGCTGACAGTGACACTGTATGATGTAAACGGGTCAGGCATCAACGGCTGACCAGGAACAAGAATATCACCTGAGGGGCGAGTTTTTATGAGCTCATTTTTGCATACTTGTTGTGCCCGAGGGGCTGACTTTTGTGCTGGCTTGCACTACCTGTTCCGCATTCATTTGCTTAAATGTTGGAAAAAGATATTTTCAAAAGAGGTTTTGAACTGAGTCAAGATATTTTCTAAAGGATTTTCACGTCTTCCTTATTTTTCTCAAAGGGTTACACTGTATTATATAGCATGTTGATTTGCTTTACATGGTTTATTGCTGCTCAGTTATTATTTACCCTTATTACTCACTGAGTTGGAGTACTCACTTTACTCCCTGCACTCGTGTGCAGATGCAGGTAATGTTCACCCGGTAGTGGGTTTTGAGCCGATTGGAGATCTTGCTATCGTAGATGTGCCAGGTGACCGTCAGCCTTCGCGACACCGTATTTCTTCCGTTGTTATTAAATTCCAATCGGTATATTAATGATCTTGTAATAGTGTTAGGATTTTGTATATGCTCGTGACTTGTGACACCCTGATTTCGGGCTGAGTTGGGGATAGTTCCCTGTTATATCATTTTCTTCCGCACTTAAGATAATGTTATCTATTGTTTGACTTATTCATGCTAAGTAATTGCTAAAGAAGTATTGTTAGTCTATTGGCTGTCCTTGTCTTCACGAGAGGCGCCATCACGATCGGGTTCGGGAATTGGGTCGTGACAAGTTAGTATTAGAGCCTAGGTTACTAGGTCTCACGAGTCATGAGCAGGTTTAGTAGAGTTTTGCAGATCGGTACGGAGACGTCTATATTTTTATCCTCGAGAGGCTGCAGAACCTTTAGGAAAACTTCACATTCTTGAATT
Organism: Nicotiana glauca; assembly: GCA_026770625.1. NCBI lineage: Eukaryota > Viridiplantae > Streptophyta > Magnoliopsida > Solanales > Solanaceae > Nicotiana > Nicotiana glauca. The sequence goes on from MU666578.1 coordinate 54,337, forward strand.
CTTATCGTGCGTCCTTGATTCAGCTTGAAAAGAAAACTCTTGAAATTACTTCCACGTGATTGTATGCACACGTGAGCACTCAGTATCGGATGTGCCTTAATGGCTTGTGATTCCCCGATCGAGGGGCGAGATGTAATTTCTATGAGTTGATGTTGGGCCAGTTTGGAGGACTTGAGGCCGAAACTTTGCCTATGGCTTGAGCACTGAGGTACTGACTTGGTGAGCAAGTGTTTTGCACTTATATGTTCGGTATTGTCCCTATTAGCCAAAATGGCGGTTGGATATCCATGCGATGAGTATGTTAGTACGGTGAGATGTGTTTATATGATTTGGTAGTGACAAAGAAGTCTGCAGGATAGTAGATGGACTGTTAAGTGATTCGATTTCTATTGTGGCTTGATGTGTAGCCCGAATTATGGGCACGTGAAGAATATTTTTGTATCTCCTAGTTGAGAAGTGAA
>MU666580.1:17327-19827 GCA_026770625.1 Nicotiana glauca
CCAATAGGGAACATGAGCTGGGGTTAGACCATCATGAGACAGGTTAGTTTTACCCTACTGATGACAGTGTCGCAATAGTAATTCAACCTAGTATGAGAGGAACCGTTGATTCGCATAATTGGTCATCGCGCTTGGTTGAATAGCCAGTGGCGCGAAGCTACCATGCGCTGGATAATGACTGAACGCCTCTAGGTAAGAATCCGTGCTAGAGGCGATGCATGCTCCTGCTGTCTGCTTGCCGATCCGCAGTAGGGGCCGTTGGCCCTCAAGGGCACGTGTCGTTGGCTAAGTCATCGCGGCGGAAGAGCCGCGGTGGTCGCCTTGAAGTACAATTTCCATCGAGTGGCGGGTAGAATCCTTTGCAAATGACTTAAATACGTAACGGGGTATTGTATGTGGCAGAGTGGCCTTGCTGCCATGATCCACATAGATTCAGCCCTTTTTCACTCCGATTCGTCCCTCCCCCTCCAATCCAATCAATTTCTAACTTTTTCGAAAATAGGTTTGAGATGCCAATGATGCTATATAATATACTAAGTGTTGGAAAATCATACAAGTCCTCAAGACCTCGGGATTTATGCTATTTGTGTCTTAAGTGGCCTATGTGACCTGACACTTAGTCATGTCGAGGGAAAGGCTATGTGCCAATACACTACTAGAGGCTTCTCGGTATGTCGCTTGCGAGGCCGAGGCCTATGCCAAGGGGCGATGTGCCAATACAATGTCGCAAGTTATAGTGTGTCACTTGCGAGGCCGATGACTATGCCAAGAGGCGAGGTGCCAACACAATATTGCAAGTTGAGGGCTTATTTAGGCATCGTGCTACGAGGCCAAGGCACACGTGCAAATACTACGTCATTTTTTGGGGCGTTGCTTGAGAGGCCAAGGCCTATGCCAAGGGCCAATGCACTGCGAGCGTGGCCATGGAACGGTGCAAGGCGTTGTTTGAGAGGCCAAGGCCGTGGCCGTGGCACGGTGCAAGGCGTCGCTTAAGAGGCCATGGCACGGTGCAAGGGCATGGCAGGGCGTGGCAGGGCATGGCAGGACATAGTCATGGCATGGCATCGCTTGACATGGCAGGACGTGGCCATGACATGGGTCAGGACATGGCCATGGCACGACGCAATGACGTGGCCACAGGACGTGTCAGGATGTCGTAGGAAATGGCAGGGCGTGGCCATGGCACAGGTTAGGACGTCGTAGGACGTGGCCATGGCACGGTTCAGGACGTGTCAGGACATAGCCATGGCACGTATCAAGACGTGTCAGGACATAGCCATTGCACATTTCAGGATGTGTTAGGACGTAGCAGGACATGGCAGAACGTGGCCATGGCATGGGTCAGGACGTGGTCACAAGACGTGTCAGGACATGGCCATGGCACGGGTCAGGACGTTGTAGGACCTGGAAGGACGTGGCCATGGCATAGGTCAGGACGTGTCAGGGAGTCGCAGGACGTAGCCATGGCACGGGTCAGGACGGGTCACGACATGGCCATGGCACGTTTCAGGACGTGTCAGGACGTCGCAGGACATGGCAGGGCATGGCCATGGCACGGGTCAGGATGTGTCAGGACATGGCCACGACACATTTCAGGACGTGTCAAGATGTCACAGGACATGGCAGGACGTGTCCATGGCACGGGTCAGGACGTGTCAGGACGTGGCCACAGGATGTGTCAGGACGTCGTAGGACATGGCAGGACGTGGCCATGGCACGGGTCAGGATGTGGCCACAGGACGTGTAAGGACGTCGCATGACATGGCCATGACACGTGTTAGGACGTCCTAGGACACATCATGGCATGTGTCAGGACGTCGTAGGACATGGCAGGATATGGACATGGGACTGGTCAGGACGTCGCTAGATGGCCATAGGACGTGTCAGGACATGGCAGGGCGTGGCCATGGCACGGGTCAGGACGTGTCAGGACATGGCCATGGCACAATTCAGTATGTGTTAGGACGTCGTAGGACATGGCAGAACTTGGCCATGGCACGGGTCAGGGCGATGTAGGACGTGGCCACAGGACGTGTCAGGATGTAGCCATGGTACGGGTCAGGATGTCGTAGGACATGGCAGGGCACGTGTCACGATGTGTCAGGACATTGCAGGACATGGCAGGGGATGGCCATGGCCTAGGTCAGGATGTGGCAATACGTCGCAGGACATGGCAGGGCGTGGCCATGGCACGACGTCGCACCAAGCCGCTCCACGTCGCTCCACGCCGCTCCATGTCTAGTGCTAGCCAATGCTTAGCAACATTTAAAGTGCAATGATATTGGTGGTTGTTGTGGCGGTGGTGGAAAGTCGCGGTGGTTCGAACGATAGCGACCGGCGATGGTTGGTCGATGCTTGGTGGTTAGCCGCAGCGGTTTCAAACCAGAATCACTTGTTGTGGTTGCGACAATGGAGGCGCCTCATACCTATTGGTGGTTTGTCATCTATATGCTTTTATAATAATATTATGTATTTTACCTAATTTTAATCTATTTTTTAT
>MU666580.1:24827-27978 GCA_026770625.1 Nicotiana glauca
TGGCCGCCTTGAAGTACAATTTCCATCGAGCGACGGGTTGAATCCTTTGCAGACGACTTAAATACGTGATGGGGTATTGTAAGTGGCCGAGTGGCCTTGCTGCCACGATCCACTGAGATTCACCCCTTTGTCGCTCCGATTCTTCCCTCCCCTCCAATCCTATCACTTTCTAAATTTTTCGAAAAGAGGTTTGAGAGGCCAATGATGCTATATAATATACTAAGTGTTGGAAAATCGTACAAGTCCTTAAGAACTTGGGACTTATCCTATTTGTGTATTAAATGGCCAAAGTGACCGGTCACTTAGTAATGTCGAGGGAAAGGCTACGTGCCAATACACTACTAGAGGCTTCTCGGTGTGTCGCTTGCGAGGCCGAGGCCTATGCCAAGGGGCGATGTGCCAATACAATGTCGTAAGTTGTAGTGTGTCTCGTGCGAGGCCGATGACTATGCCAAGGAGCGAGGTGCCAATACAATATTGCAAGTTGAGGGCTTTTTTAGGCATCGCGATGCGAGGCGAAGGCACACGTGCAAATGCTACGTCATTTTCCGGGGCGTCGCTTGAGTGGCCAAGGCACATGTGCAAATGATATGTCATTTTTTGGGGCGTCGCTTATGCCAAGGGCCAATGCACCACGGGCGTGGCCATGTCACGTCGCAAGGCGTTGCTTGATAGGCCAAGGCCTATGCCAAAGCCCCACAAGGCGTCGCTTGATAGGCCATGGCACGGCGCAAGGGCATGGCAGGGTGTGGCAGGGCATGCAGGGCATGGCAGGACATGGCCATGGAACGACGTCGCTTGATATGGCAGGACGTGGCCATGACACGGGTCAGGACATGGCCATGGCACGACGCAAGGACGTGGCCACAGGACGTGTCAGGACGTCGTAGGAAATGGCGGGACGTGGCCATGGCACGGGTTAGGACGTCTTAGGACATGGCCATGGCATGTATCAGGACGTGTCAGGACGTCGCACGACATGGCAGGGCGTGGCCATGGCACGGGTCAGGACGTGTCAGGACATAGCCATTGCACGTTTCAGGACGTGTCAGGACGTCGCACGACATGGCAGGGCGTGGCCATGGCACGGGTCAGGACGTGTCAGGACATAGCCATTGCACGTTTCAGGACGTGTCAGGACGTCGCAGTGCATGGCAGGACGTGGCCATGGCACGGGTAAGGACGTGTGAGGACGTAGCAGGATGTGGTCACAGGATGTGGCAGGACGTGGCCATGGCATGGGTCAGGACGTTGCAGGACGTGAAAGGACGTGGCCATGGCACAGGTCAGGACGTTTCAGGACGTCGCAGGACGTGGCCATGGAACGGGTCAGGACATGTCAGGACATGGCCATGGCACGTTTCGGGACGTGTCAGGACATCGTAGGACATGGCAGGGCGTGGCCATGGCACGGGTCGGGACGTATAAGGAGATGGCCACGACACATTTCAGGACGTGTCAGGATGTCACAGGACATGGCAGGACGTGTCCGTGGCACGGGTCAAGACGTGTCAGGATGTCACAGGATATGGAAGGACGTGGCCATGCCACGAGTTAGGACGTCGCAAGATGTGGCCACAGGACGTGTCAGGACGTCATAGGACATGGCAGGACGTCGTAGGACATCGCCATGACATATGTTAGGACGTCCGAGGCCATGTCTATGGCACGTGTCAGGACGTCGCAGGACATGGCAGGACGTGGACATGCTACAGGTCAGGACGTCGCTAGACGTGGCCACAGGATGTGTCAGGCCATAGCAGGGCGTGGCCATGGCACGGGTCAGGACATGTCAGGACATGGCCAAGGCACATTTCAGGACGTGTAAGGACGTCGTAGGACATGGCAGACCTTGGCCATGGCACGGGTCAGGACGTCGCAGGACGTGGCCACAGGACGTGTCAGGACGTCGCAGGACATGGCAGGACCTGGCCATGGTACAGGTCAGGACATCGTAGGAAGTGGCAGGGCACGTGTCAGGACGTTGCAGGACATGGCAGGGCATGGCCATGGCCTGGGTCAGGACATGGAAAGACGTCGCAGGACATGGCATGTCGTGGCCATGGCACAACATCGCACCAGGCCGCTCCACGTCGCTCGACGCTGCTCCGTGTCTAGTGCTAGCCATTGCTTAGCAACATGTAAAGTGAAATGATATTGGTGGTTGTTTGTGGCGGAGGTGGAAAGTCGCGGTGGTTCGAACAATAGCGACCGGCGACGGTTGGTCGATGCGTGGTGGTTGGCGGCGGCGGTTTCAAACCGGAATCACTTGTTGTGGTTGCGACAATGGAGCGCCTCATACTTATTTGTGGTTTGTCATCCATACGCTTTTATAATAATATTATGTATTTTACCTAATTTTTATCTATTTTAGTTAATATTTTTGCATTTTTTGTAATTTTAAATAATTTTTATGTTACTTTTTCATAATTATTTTTTACTCTTTTATGTGTTATATTAGTACATGATGTATTGGAATTTTTTTCCATTATTCTTTCCATTTTTGTAATAATTTTCAAAATTTTTAGTATTTTATTAAGTATTTTTTGTTTTTTAATTAAAATATTTCAAAAAAATAAATACTATTTTTTGTAAAAAATATCATTTACAATGTTTAAAAGTCATTTGTGAATATATTAGTTTAGTTGTACTCTGGTTTGTGCTATTTGGTGCTGTACATGTCTATTATGATTCTCTGGCCAAAACATGTCTACTCCTGAAACTTGGGGTTTTCTTTTTTAAGTATATATAAGGGGGGGTAGAGGTTTTGAAAGGCACCACAGGTGCTTGCTGCCTGGGGGACGTTGGCATGGGGCGTGGCCGTGGCTTGGGTCAGGACGTGGCAAGACGTCGCAGGACATGGCAGGGCGTGGCCATGGCATGACGTCGCACCACGTCGCTCCACGTCGCTCCATGTCTAGTGCTAGCCAATGCGTAGCAACATGTAAAGTGCAATGATATTGGTGGTTGTTTGTGGCGGTGGTGGAAAGTCACGGTGGTTCGAACGGTAGCGATCGGCGACGGTTGGTCGATGCTTGGTGGTTAGTGGCGGCGGTTTCAAACCAGAATCACTTGTTGTGGTTGCGACAATGGAGGCGCCTCATACTTATTGGTGGTTTGTCATCCATATGCTTTTATAATAATATTATGT
>MU666581.1:241-58116 GCA_026770625.1 Nicotiana glauca
GTGACAAGAACCACCAGAGCTCGGTGAGCCTCGTGGTAGCAAGGCTGAACAAGCATCATGCACTATTTTTGTTACTAGTTTACTTTCCTTTCTCATTTTCTTTTGCTGCAAGAAAGAGCTCTAATGTTCAAAAATAGTTATGGAATTTATCAAAGCATTTCGATTTTCATACTCTTATTATTTTCTCTCATTACTAATGCAGCATTACTATTACTTATCTTTATGAACCAATGACCGTGACATGCAACGAGACAACACAACAAACAGACGTAGATTCAGAGGAAGATGATATACCGGAATAGATTGTTAAAGAAGTTGAGAATTTTGAGAACAGACCAAGGTCCAACCTAGGCGAGACTGAGATTGTTAACATGGGAGATGCAGAAAACATCAAAGAAACACGGATCATCATTTGTCACCATTAAAATAGAAAGAATACACAGAGTTTCTAAGAGAATATGAGGACATATTCACATGGTCGAACGATGACATGACTGGTCTGAGTACATCTATTGTGGCTCACAAATTTCCAACCAATCCAGCATGTCAACCAATAAAACAAAAGCTTAGAAAGTTCAAGCTAGATATGAGTTTGAAAATCAAGGAAGAAGTCACTAAGCAGATCAAAGCTAAGGTTCCCAGGGTAGTGGAATATCCAACATGGTTAGCCAACATTGTGCCAGTACTGAAGAAGGACGGGAAGGTTAGAGTCTGTGTCGACTACGGGATCTCAACCGGGCCAGTCTAAAAGACAACTTCCCCTTGCGAAACATACATATCCTGATTGACAATTGCGCCAAGAACGAGTGGCAATCCTTTGTAGATTGTTTCATGGGGTATCATCGGGTCTAGATGGATGAAGAAGATGATGAGAAAATGGCTTTTACTACGCCGTAGGGAATGTACTACTACAAGATGATGCCATTCGGGTTAAAGAATGTAGGGGCCACCTGCATAAGGGCCATGACTACCATTTTTCATGACATGATACACAAGGAGATCGAAGTATATGTGGATGATATCATCATCAAATCCAAGAAAGTCGCTTATCACATGGAAGATCTGAGAAATTTTTCAACAGACTAAGAAGATAGAACCTGAAACTAAATCCCACAAAATGTGCATTCGAGCTTCCAATTGGAAAATTACTTGGGTTCATTATGAGTCGTCGGGGAATAGAACTGGATCCATCGAAGATCAAAGCCATTCAAGAATTGCCACCACCAAGGAACAAGAAATATGTGATGAGCTTATTGGGGAGACTTAACTACATCACTCGGTTCTTAGCACAATCTACAGTTATCTGTGAGCCGATCTTCAAGAGGTTAAAGAAGGATGCCGCTGCCGAATGGACTGACGACTGCCAGAAAGCTTTCGACAGAATCAAGGAATACTTCTCAACACCACCAGTTTTGGTCCCGCCCGAGCCAGATAGACCTTTACTACTTTACATTGTAGTGCTAGATGGTGCCTTCGGTTGCGTCCTGGGGAAGCATGATGAGACAGGGAAGAAAGAACATGCCATTTACTACTTCAACAAAAAGTTCACTCCGTATGAGGCCCGTGATTCTCTATTAGAACGCACCTGCTATGCTTTAACTTGGGTAGCCCAGAAGTTGAGGCGTTACTTATGGGCCTATACTACATATCCCATATCAAGGATGAATCCTTTGAAATACATCTTTCAGAAGCCCATGCCCTCTGGCAAGCTCGCCAAGTGGCAAATCCTATTGAGTGAATTCGACCTTGTCTATGTGACCCAGGAAGCAGTCAAAGGATAGGCACTAGCGGATCACCTTTCTGAAAACCCTGTGGATGGAGAATACGAGCTTCTAAAGACGTATTTTCTAGATGAAGAAGTATCATTCATAGCAAAAGATATTGCAGAGTCCTATGACGGTTGGAGAATGTTTTTCTATGGAGCAACAAATTTCAAAGAAGTCGGCATAGGAGCGGTCCTAGTATCAGAAACCGGTCAGCACTATCCACTATCTGCCAAACTTAGGTTCCCATGCACCAACAACATGGCCGAGTACGAAGCCTACATCTTAGGGCTCAAGCTGGCCATTGACATGAACATCCAAGAGTTGCTAGTAATTTGGGACTCAGACCTACTCATACATCAGGTACGAGGAGAATGGGCGACCAAGAATCCCAAGATACTCCCTTATCTGCACCATGTGCAGGAGTTGAGAAAGAGGATCACAGAGACAGGGTTCCAACATGTTCCTAGAGTCCAGAATGAGTTTGCCGATGCATTAGCTACTCTGTCATCCATGATACAACATCCGGATACGAACTTCATTGATCTTTTTCCGGTGAAAATCTGAAATCAGCCATCTTATTATGCTCATGTCGAAGAAGAAGCAGATGGAAAACCTTGGTTTCATGATATCAAGGAATATTTAGCAAAAGGAGAATACTCGGAGCTTGCAAATACTATTTAGAATCGCACGCTTCGAAGATTGTCCAACAATTTCTTTCACAGCGGAGGAATCCTTTATAGGAGGACTTTGGATTTGGGATTACAAAGGTGTGTCGACACAAAGGAAGCATCTAAACGGCTAGATGGAATTCATGCCGGGGCCTGTGGTCCGCATATGAACGACATTGTCTTAACCAAGAAGATACTGAGTGCTGGTTATTTTTGGATGACCATGGAGACAGACTACATCTACTACGTCCGAAAATGCCACCGCTACCAGATACATGCAGACATGATAAGGGTGACACCAAATGAGCTTAATGCAACATGCTCACTGTGGCCGTTCGCCGCTTGGGGAACGGATGTTAGTGGACCAATTGAACCTGCCGCTTCTAGCGGGAACAAAATCATCCTAATGGAAATTAACTACATTACCAAATGGGTTGAAGAAGCATCTTACAAAGCAGTGACTAAGAAAGTCGTGGCAGACTTCGTCCTCGATCGTATCGTTTGTCGATTCGGGATTCTAGCGTCGATCATTAGTGATAATGGCTCCAACCTCAAGAGTGACTTAATGAAAGCTATGTGTGAAACCCTCGAGATCAAACACAAGAATTCCACAGCTTATAGGCCCCAGATGAATGGAGTTGTAGAAGCCGCCAACAAAAACATCAAGAAGATACTGAGGAAAATGGTACAGAAGCATAAGCAGTGGCACGAGAAGTCATCATTTGCTTTATTGGGGGTATCGTACCACAGTCTACACGTCAACTGGGGCAACTCCCTATATGTTGTTTTATGGTACAGAGGCAGTCATTCCAACTAAAGTAGAAATTCCTTCCTTAAGTATCATACAAGAAGCTGAGCTCAACGATGCTGAATGTGTGAGAAACAACTACGAGCAGCTGGCTCTTACAGATGGGAAGAGAATGAATGCAGTTTGCCACGGTCAGCTTTAATAGAACAGAATGTCCAGAGCTTTCAACAAGAGAGTCAAGCCAAGACGATTTACACCGGGCCAGTTGGCGTTAAAGATAATTTTCCCATATCAAGGTGAGGCCAAAGGGAAGTTCTCTCCCAGTTGGCAGGGTCCATATATGGTCCATCGGGTTCTGACGGGAGGAGCCCTTACACTTGCAGAAATGGACGGAGAAGTTTGACAAAAACCAGTCAATTCAGATGTAGTCAAGCGCTACTATGTGTAATGTTATGTTTTTCCTACACGATTTAATTTCAACTACGTCTAACCTGATTCCGTTTAAGAGGGGATACATAGGCAGCCTTATGGGTTCGGTCACAATTCAATAAAATTTTCATCCCCCTCCCCCGCAATTGGAAACTAGGGTAGAATTTTGAGGAGGACTCTCAAAATTCTGAAGTAACTTCAGCCGATCATCGCAAGCAACCGTCAGAAGCAGCATACCTGTAAACTAGGATAGAATTTTGAGGAGGACCCTCAAAATTCCGAAGCGAGAGAGGTTGCAATGTCCTGAACCACGTCACAATCATAGGTTCATCACAAAACTATTTCTTAAATATATACTTATGTCATATCTTTAACAAAATCATGCATGTTTATGACCAAAATCATTTTGTTCATCAATGTTACCCCTAAGATACATACCGTGCCATCATATCAAAGTCGAACAGGTCAAGCAAAGTCAGCAGGGACACGAACTAACCTTTCCCCTTTACAAACTCACGATTTTTCTTTAGATGCAGGCACCCAAGTCACAAAATCATCGAATATATTATGCAATAATACTGTTGAGGAATACAACTCCCAAAACCGTCACACCTATTCGCATTTGCTATCGCACACAATATCCCTAACAACCATAATATCACAATCAGCTACCAGCTATAAGCAAAGAAATTTTATTACTATTCTCTTTTCATCTCCATCTGCATTCTTGCATTCCATGAGGCTACCATTCTGCCTTCTGAGACTAAGCTCTGTCTCCATCTGCATTTCCTGCATTGCATAAGGCAACGATCCTGCCTTCTGAGGTTAAGCTCTACCTCCATCTGTGTTTCCTGCATTGCATAAGGCTACCATTCTGCCTTCCGAGACTAAGCTCTGTCTCCATCTACATTTCATGCATTGCATAAGACTATCATCCTGCTTTTCGAGGTTAAGCTCTATCTCCATCTGCATTTCCTGCTTTGCATAAGCCTACCATTCTGCCTTTCGAGACTAAGCTCTATCTCCATCTGCGTTTCCTGCATCGCATAAGGCTACCATTATGCCTTTCGAGGATAAGCTCTACCTCCATCTGCATTTCATGCATTGCATAAGGCTACTATTCTGCCTTCTGAGACTAACCTCTGTCTCCATCTGCATCGGCTGAGAAATCGCCACTTCATTTAATTCCTGAATTGGCTGAAAGATCGCCATTTTACTTACATTTTGCATCTGCTGAAATATCACCAACTTTATTTACATCTTACATCGGCTGAAAAATCACCACTTCATTTACATCATTCATTAGATGAAAGATCTCCATTTTACTTACATTTTGCATGGCTGAAATATCGACACCTTTATTTACGTCTTGCAACGGCTGAAAAATTGCCACTTCATTTAAATTCTACATCGGCTGAAAGATCACCATTTTACTTACATTTTGCATGACAGAAATATCTCCACCTTTATTTACGTCTTGCATCAGCTGAAAAATTGCCAATTCATTTAAATCCTGCATCGGCTGAAAGATCGCCATTTTACTTACATTTTGAATGGCTGAAATATCGCCACCTTTATTTACGTCTTGCATCGGCTGAAAGACCGCCATTCACTTAAATTTTGCATGGTCGAAATTTTGCCACCTTTAATTACGACTTGCATCAGCTGAAAGATCGCCACTTTACTTACGCTTTCATAGGCTGAAAAATCACCACCTATTGCATTCATAGGCTGAAAGATCACCAAATTGTCCAAGGGTGTCATTGTTCGGAAGCACCAATCGCATAGCCCGAGAACGCGATGTCATGGCCTGAGGACCCCTTTTATCATTTGCATATCATTATTCAATGGCAAAATAGCTCGGAGGCATCATTCTCATTGCCCGAGAGCATCATTTCATGGCCTGAAAATCCCTTATCATACGCTTCATGGCCTAGGACGTCATGGTCTGAGGACGTCATCCTAACCGTCAAAAGACAACATTCATGGTCCGATGGGATGCTGAATCATGTTTAAATTTTTTTGCAGAATATACGCTCGTATTGCTTATTTGCAGGTAAACCGGCTAGCAACGACCTTCTCAGCAGGAGCGATCACGCTCCAGTTCCCGCAGCCCTATTAGGCTTTAACCATCAATCTATTAAAATCTTTACTGAACTATGACCGGCCATCATATTAGCACATAAACGTATTCCTGAGCTTAATGCTCGAAAACAATAAGGGATTAGCTCTACCTGAATATCGCGTCCGTTCTTAAAAGATCTCCATCGGCATATTCCGCCGACGGATCCTGAACTACATATGGCCTGATTCCTGTAAAACTAGGAATATGTAGGCAGCTCAGGAAAAAAACCATAGACAACCTCTTCAAACCATTTCACTTGGTCAAAATTAGCCATCGTATCTTTACCCGACAACTCTTTCTTCCTTCCCGGGTAAAGAGGGGCAGCTGTTGATACTCAATTATTCCTTGTTTATTTTATATATGAAAAATACTTTCAAAAATAACATATGTATGCATATATAAATGTGTCCAAAATTGTTAGTATTTTTCCTAATTTTTAAAGGATTTTTAAATCAAATTATTTCCCTATTTTAGCGATACAAAAACCAATAATTATTCCTCAAAGTATCATTTTGGTAATTAATTTATTTTATTCTCATATTTATCCCAAAATATAGCTAAGGTAATGTTTACACATTTTTAGAAATTTATTTAGTATTTTTTAAAGCTAAATTGCATATAATTGCAATGTTAGCCTATTTTAAGAATTAATTGTGTTTATCATTACAATTTTAATTACAGTATTTTTAATTTAATATATATATATTTAATTAATTTATCACCTTTAATTTGTTTTCAGAAATCATTTTACTATTTTTATAAATTAAAAAGTGAAAAAGTGATTATTTAAAATCTAGCCCTAGTTCGTTTCAATTGTAGCCCAAATCGACAACCCAAATTAAACCAATTTCAATCTCTATTTGACCTGCCCAAATCTAATATTATCCGCCCATGACCTAACTTAATCCAACCCGCCCGACCCCCAATAAATCCAGGCCATTGATTAAATTGATTAACAGCCACGATCCCTTCTTTCCTTTTTAATTTACCAAACCCCCTCACCCTAGATCATTTCACTTGAGATGCCTCCTTTGAATCCCTTCACTCCCCTTAAACTCTCTCGAACCTTCTCTGAACTCTAGTCGTCTCCTACCATCTTCCACCGTGAAACCCACCGAAAACCATGGCTTCTCAAGCTGTGGGAGCCCTATACTCACCTCTTATTACTCCTATGTGCTTGATACCTTAAGATTTGAGGCCTGACTTTGAAGTTTTTCACTCAGACCTCTGTCAATTCAAGGTTCTTCGGTCATCTCCGGCCTTGCTCCGGCATACTATAGTTGTTTTTGTCTGATTCCGACCACTCCGACTCAGGTCAATGACCTTTCAAAACCTTTCTCATTCTAGGGTTCTTCTGAAACCCTAACCCTGCGAGGTTTTCTCCGATTCTTTTTATATCTGTTATGTATCTATGCTCTCTTTGAGTTTTCAAATGATTTCCCTAACTTTTCTTTCGAAAATTACTTTTTAAAACCTTTCTTTTCCGATTTAGGGTTTACTGGAAAGTGTTCAAGTGTTTTTATGATTTTTCTTCTTTGATATTCGTGTGTTTGCCTCTGTTGTATTCTTGTATCATCTCTTGTATGCTTCTCTTACTGTATTTTCCTATACTATGGTCTCGTAGACTTCTTCACTGTATTTGTGACATGTTCTTATATGTTTATCTTACTGTATACTTTTCTGCTATACTTTTTCGGTGTTCTTGTGTTCTTCTACTATATTTTCCCACTAAGTTTTTAATTCTCTTTGTTTGCCTTCTACTTAGCCCTGTTTAGGTTTCTTCTAAGCATGTTTTCTCTACTGTTCTTATCAGTATTTGCCAGTATGTTCTTTGAATCCTTCTACTGCGATTCCATTGTTACTTTGCTATCATATTTTCTCACAAGTTCTGTTGCTGAAGAAGAATATTTCTTTTGTGAAACTTCTAAACATGATTTCTATTCAATTTCCTTCCCTCTCACATTTGCTTTACGGTTTGCTTGAACTGGAGTTTTAATTTGAAACCCCTAAATCTTTCAGACTAACTTTGAGTCTCTGAACTGAATTTGGACAATTGTTTTCATACAATACTGAACTTTGTGCTAAACTCTTTTACACTGGTTTTTTTACTAATTTACATGACATTCTTCCTTCATGCTCACATGCTCCTTATATATGATGAATTTTCCTCTAAAGGGTTTTCAAATTTGCAACTAGTGTAAAGTTCCTTCTGGATATAATTGATTTCTTTCCATCTTTTATTGATTTCCTATGTGACTTGACTTAGGTAAAATCATTCTTCATCTTTTATAACATGGTTCATTCATACCAAATTTCAATCCTTATGATTTATTGGTTTACAATTGATTCCCTTGCCTTATTTGCACAAACCGTTTATTGCCAAAACCCTGTCCTTAAATAAGTCTTATGTATTTAACCCTAATTGCCTACTTTGCACAAAGATTTTATTTAATTCCTTTGCTTAAATGTTTTTACCCGTCTGAAACTAAATCCCTTAATTAAAGGGAGTCTTATGTAATTGATTTACAATCACTCTTCAATTATTTTTCTTACCCTATTTTCCCATGCCATTCACATTATAAAACATGACTCTTTAACACAAAGCACACACGATTTTAATAATCCTCCACTACTACAATCCACAATTCTTCTGAACTCTTACTTACACATAATATAACTCTCTCTTCTTGTCTGCATCCTGACTTTCACAAGACTACTATTTTTTCCTATTTGTTTCCTTGAAACTGGTATGTCCTAATTTTAGTTTTCAGCATCACCACAATGTGTTTACATACAACTTTCTTCATCTCTATCTCTTTACTACTTGTGCAGAGTTAAATACCTGAACTAGCATGTTGATTTCCTTTTGCTTATTTCTGCTATGAATCCATGTCCATATTCCCTTTATGTGCTTTGAGTTACAAGTTTAAAACATAGCAATATGCAAGTTATTGTCTATGGATTAAACTTGATACCTTATGGGATCTTGGCCTCTAAACAATATGTTGTAGTAGGCTTATGGTTGTGCCAGCATCTCTCATTGTTGGGTTATGCTAACTAGCCTGCTTTTATCTCTTGCAACTCCTTATTCCCTATACCCCTGTGTGTATTAATGTGAACTATTTCCCTTTCCCTGTCCCCTTCCAGAACCTTGCACTTGCACTCTCTCTTAGTTCCTAAGTTCTGCCCCCCTCTTGTGAGCCTTGCATTGGGACCTTGAGTTCCCTCTGAACTTGGAAACTTGAGGGCTGGCCCTTCCACACTGCACTACTTCCTAGTCTGGTAATGTATATGGGGTGTAAGCACTGACCGGAGTCCATGTGAGGATCTTATGGAACTCTGACACATCCCAAATGAGAGAAACGCTTTTGAAATCTGATCTTTGGAGTTGGTTTAATTCATACTTCAGACAGGAAGTCTTAATCAGGCTCTCATTGGTTGTAATTTTTAATTTATGATGTATTTTCTTTATGTTCATTGGGCTGTAAGAACTTTGTAATAATCTTTTTGGGATGATTTGTGAAAAGAGAGGGGTAACCATGCATGTATATGGGTAGATAAGTTGCCTATAGGAATCTTTAATTTCTGCATTTTTCATATAGTTACTATATCTATAAGACTTCTGCATTTTCATATAGTTACTATGCCTATAAGCCTTTTACATTTTTTTATGTAGCAACCATGTCTATAAGCAATGTTACATCCTCATTTAGTTACCATGTCTATAAGAATTTCTGCATTCTCATTTAGTTAGCATGTCTATAAGAACTTCTACATTTTCATTTAGTTACGATGTCTATAAGAACTTCTGCATTCTCATTTAGATACCATGAATATAAGAACTTGTGCATTCTCATTTAGATACCATGAATATAAGGATTCTGTACTTTCATGTAGATAATATGTCTATAGCTTCTGCACATACACGTAGAAAATATGCCTATAGGTCCTTTTTGATTCTTGCATACTCGCTTTTTACTAGGCAAACTTGTCTATAGGTCTTAAATAACCAAAAATGTAATCAGATATCACACAACGCTTAGATATCATGTTGTGGAATTTCTATATTATTCTATGTCTATAACAAGGTTTTAAGTGGCAAAAACATAGAAAGCATGCCTATAGGGGTTCTAATTCCAATCTGAATCGCCTCACTCGTTGGTAAGTTTAAAAACTAGCAGTAATAACGTATTACCAATGGCAGAACTTGTGCTCGTTTTTTTAACTGGCAACTTTCTTTTTAACTAAATCAATATGCAATCAGTTTTCTTCTTTTGTTTCTAAAATCAGTAGATATCATGCCTATAAGTTTCGTCTACCACTTAGGCAAGCCTTAGGATGAACTTATAAACTGAATCAAATTTTATTAACTACAACTGGCCGGCAGGGTTAATTCGGGCTTCTTATGTAGACTATGTAATAAATTTGTCTGCCAACAATCCTTTTTTTAATGTTTTAATTAGACCTTAAACAGTACATGTAAGACATGCTAAACTATGTGCTTTTTTTCTGGTTTAAAGGAGGTTTATCTGATCCTTGTTATTTGTTTATATGCTCTCCCCCAAACATTCTATATGTGTTTTGATTGTTGCCTTAGTATTTTAGCCTTTTGAAACCACAAATAAGCCCAACATCTCCTCCCTTTAGGATTACTAATCACCAATACCTCCGAGATTGATAGTTTCGGGGCGGATAATAGCATGCAATAAGTAAACGAGACCATTCCGCATTTTAATACCTCAATGGGGTGGGAAGGGTAGATATGGATATAATGATCACACGATAACACCATGTGTATAAGTTATTACCGGGTGTTGTGTGGGGTGATCTATATTATTAATAAACCTAGGACCCCTTTTCCTTTGTTCTCTATTTCTTTTAAGTCTTTTAAACGTTTCTTCTAAATCACCTCCTTAATTCTTTCCGACTTTGGTTATTTTTAACCTTTATGTGAAAATCCCCTTCTTATTTGAAGACTTACTTGTATATATGTTAATTGTACCTTAAGTCACAACAATAGCTTTGCCGGGAACTACACTAGTTGATTCTGAGGGATGCCTAACACCTTCCCATTGGAATAATCTCAAGCCCTTACCCAATCTCTAGTTATCCAAACAAACCCTTCTTAGTGTCCTAATGCACTTAAATCATTAGGTGGTGACTCTTCAATTCTCTTAAACCCAATTCCCAAAAAGGAACAAGTTGTCCTCCCAAATGTCATAAACCCAATTTCGCGAGAGAAAGGGGGCGCGACAATGACATATGTTGAGGGGTTTTTGAGCGTGTATACACATACCTTTGCATATGGTCCCCCCGACTGGGTCGTGCTTGAGTTCTGTCAGAGATATTGGGTTAAGGTAATTTGCTGATAAGCCGAGCTCAAATTTACCCCAGCCATCTTTTGAGGCTATACCAGCTGCTACGATATTAGGGTTTGATTTCTCTACAGCGTCGATCCACTGGGTCTCCCACAGCTAACGGTGAGGAGCACAATGACCGGGGATGGATTAGCCGGTTTGTTTGAGCTCGGACGATCGATATCCTCCCTGGAGAATTCTTGCCCTTTCTTGAGAAATGGCATTCCCCATGTAAGTGACATACCTGTATTTCTATAACCTTGACCGGAGGCAGGCTCCATGATGATATTTTTCTGCCGCATTTTTTGTAGCGACTCCTTGGCTGCCGGAGGAGGTCCCTAATTTGGCTGAATGGTCTCGTAAGCTGGCAGCTTGTTCGACCCATGATAGGTGCAGGTGGAAAAACTTGTACAAGGGCATATGGGAGGCAAAACATTATGGTAGGCGCTTTGTGGCTTATTTTTTGAAAGCGATACTCTCCTTATTGGCGTACTAACTTGGCCATCACAGTTATTGGAGATTTTTTCGAGGTGAGGCCGTGCTCACTGGGGAGGAGGAGAGATTGCCAAACCTTGAGTCGAGGGTTGAGCTGCTCTGCTATGAGGCTGAGTTGCAGAGAGTTTCAGATAGGGAGAAATCCCTTAGGCTCGTTTGTATGAGAAAGGAGAGCGTGTTGATATCCTTGCCGTGTGAGGCGGATCGGGCCTAGGGCCGTGAGAACCGCCTCGTAAACCAGGTATCTTGTAATTCATGTTGATCTATGTTCCTCCTTTTATCCTCGGAGAATAATGTTTCGATATCCCAGTTGGATAGTAACACGGAGAAGCTGGAACGACTTAGGGCAAAGTTGGCTGGCCCAATTGTGAGTTCAATGAGCTACAGGCTCGTGCGGATGCCCAAGTTGCGGCCAAGGAGAGTGCTTTGGCTAAGGTTTTTTCCCTTGAGGCACAGATTTGTGCTGCTCATGCGAATGATTCTGTGCAAGCAAATATGATAGCGAGGATCAAGTCTGGTCTTTCGAAGGCGAGGGTCGAGGTTGTGAATGCCCGAGCCGAAGATGTAATGAGCGACACTAGGGCAGACTAGAAAATGGAACCCTATATGAGGAGTGCTACTTTTGCTAGAGCTGAGCTAAGGAGAACTCTCAACTGTGCAAGCAGTAGCAAAGAGTATTGGAGGTGCAAATCTCGGAGGGAATCTCTTGGGTAAATTCATGCCGGGAACTTCTATCTTTCGGAAGAGATCGAGCAAGCCAAGGCGAAGGTATACGATGCCAAGTTCTTTTATCTGATGCCGAAGATGGCGAGGACAGGGCCATTGGGACATACTCCCAAGAAGGGGTTGTTTACTTCTTTCTTTGCCTCTATGTACATAGTTTTCATAGTGTGCAGTAAATTAAGCTTGTATTTTATCATTGTATCTATAAGAAAACCCCAGCGGCTTTATTTTACTGTATCTCTTTCTGTCACAAATTTGGCCAGGTGAATTGGTCTTCGATTTGGTAGGAATCCTTAGATTCGCGATATGGCCTCGGGGCTCATTAGGCTGGGGATAATGGCTCTAATGCCTCGGGTTGAAGTGACCTCTCAGTGTAAGCTGGCATTCGAGATTTAATGCTTGTTTTCTAGGGCATTTTCAGGTAACTATTTTGGGTTCAGTCTCTGAATCGGTTTTAGATTCGAGCACATTCGACCCTCAAGTTTTCAAATTTGCATGGGCTGGCGACAACGGCTCTTACGCCTCTAGTCGTTGTGGCCTTTTATGTGTAAGTTGGCATTTGAGCTCTTATGCCTTTTGACTTGGTGAATTTTCAGGTAACTATTTTGGGTTCAGTCTCCGAATAGGGTTACGACTCGAGCTCATTGGACCATCAAGTTTTCAAATTTTTGTGGGCTGGCAACAATGGCTCTTATGCCTTGGGTCGAAGAGACCTTTTGTGTGGGTGTTATTTTCCCTCGCTAAGGACTTTTTGCAATAATATTTTCCAACTCTTCGATGGTTCAAGAAGAACCTCGTTTACAAGCCATTTTGTGGCGATGATCGAGCACCTTGGGAGGGTTGTCTTGGAGGCTGAGTAGCTCAAAGCCTGTGATTTGGAGCTGATATGGTTAAAGATCTTTTGTCTATGCTGAGGGTAGCATGTTTAACAGGTTCTTTCTGAAGTAGATTCGAAGTAATTAATGACCTGTGATTTTGCAGTGACGGTCGGACGTCCCCGAGTTGCGTTAGTTTGTCTGGTACAACCTTATGACCGTAGTCATTTGTGCTTGGCCAGAGCCATTTGTGATCCCAAATGAAGTAGTTTGGGCATCTATATCGAGGGTATGCCATTTTATGGGTCTTACAAGTTTGATATATAGCCTAAACTTTGAGATCAGGTTTATGCATTTAGCAAGGTATTACAAATTTTTCATGTCGTTTGGGTCTTACAATTTTCAGATACTTGGTACAAGTATGGTTCATGCCTTGCTTGAGGTCTCACAGGTGTTGCCACTTGGTACAAGTGTGGTTCATGCCTTTCTTGAGGTCTTATAGATGGTCTTCCTGTCAAATTTGGCTCTGTTTATTAGTCCCCGAGGATTCTGCATTCTGTCTATCTTTTGGTCGTTTCAAGGTGGCTTACGCTCGAGGCGTTCCTTCAATCTTCAATGTATGGCTGATATCTTTCTTTGTTTGGCTTTGGCTCCTTCGCCAGGAGCCTGTTTAGGTACACCAAGCTCGAGAGGACTCCCAGTTGGTCCTCCTCGACCCTAATTTTTGACTAGTATCGGTTATGAACATCCAACCAAGTCACGGCGGGGTATTCGACAAGATTCTGTTACAGCTCCTTCTAAGCGACTGGGCTTTATTCATTCAAATATTGAGTGAAGGCCTGTACCGCCCAGTCATCAGAGACCGATGGTAGTTTCCTTATTTCCATTTCAAAGCGAGATACAAATTCTCGCAGTATCTCGTTCTCCCTTTGCTTGATTCTGAAGACGTTGGATTTTCTGATGGCCACCTTGATGGCCCCGACATGCACCTTTATGAATGAATCTGCAAACATGGAAAATGAATCTACAGATTTTGGGGCCAAGTTATGATACCACATCATCGCCCCTTTAGAAAGTGTTTCTCCAAATTTTGTCAGCAGAACGAACTCGATCTCGTCATCTTTCATGTCATTGCCCTTTACTGCACAGCTCTACACGGCAACGTGTTTATTGGGATCCGAGGTACCATTGTATTTCATAAACTTTGGCATTCTGAACTTCTTCGGAATGGGTTTCGGGGCCACTTCTTGTGGGAACGGCTTCTGTATGAACTTCTTCGAGTTCATACCCTTCAAGACTGGGGGCGTTCCTGGAATTAAGTCGCCCCTAGAGTTGTAAGTATTAACCTTCTTATCATTGGCTTCTATCCTTTTCTCACCAGATTTGATCCTTCCGGTGAGGTCCTCGAGAATCTTTACGATGGTAGGATTGGCTATCAACCCATTATTGCTTGATCTCTCTGGTACCTGTTCGGTCAGGTGAGCTATCCCCGGTGCTACTATGCTAGGAGTTTTCTAGTGACTTTGCAGCTGATCAATAGCCAACTGTTGTGACTGCAAGATTTTGAAAATAACATGAAGGCTAACTGGCCGTTCTTCCCAAGGTGGGGATTTTTTGGCTTCCCATTGGTCGCCTTAGGGTATTCTCCTGTTAGTGTGTGAGCTTATTTTGATGTGTCGAGCGTCGCCTGAGACTTCGTTCACCAAAATCGTTCCTGATGCATTCTCAAGGTTTTGTGGTGATTCACCAGAACCTGGAACAGCCACACCATTCTTTTTGTGGTTCTCGATATTGTTGTTGATTGAATTAGATATTACAACCTAAAATCAAAGATCTTTAGACAAGAAAATGCATGAAAGATAACTTGCATTGTGTAATGAAACCAGCATGAAAATAATCACTACTATTTTTAGCCCCATGGTGGGCGCCAAACTGTTTACCGTGAAAATGGTAATAACAATTAAATTTGTTGATGGGACTCTAAAAATAGGTGATCTATTTTTATGCTAGTTGTTAAGCAGATGATGCAATGTGTATGAAGTTAGAAATGAAATGAGAGCTAAAGATAAGGCGATAATCAAACCAATGGGCTGATCAATCGGGGCCTCGAGGTCGATTCTAGGGCTCGGTGGTGAGCTATCGAGGGTGATCAGGGTAGGGCTAACAGTTATGATAAAATCAATAAAGGCTCTTTATAGCCAATGATAATAAATACATGATGAACAAGTATGAAGATAATAAATGAAAGCAAAAATAACATGAAAGTATGTTAGAAAGCAGAGAGAATGTTCTTTGTATATTCATGTGGAGCAACTAAAGCAACATACAGTTACATAATAACAAAGATCACCTTTATATAGGAGGGGAATCATAATGAAGTACCAGAGGCATTAATTACAATGATTGGGAGACGGGACAGCTACATGACGCCCTGGCTCGGATTTAGAGTAGACCACCAAACTTTGTCAGTCCTAGGCATGTGCCTTGGGAACCTCCCATTTCTACCATTGTTATGATCAATGATTATACTGAGGTCAAGTGTTGACGATCCTTGAGGGAGGATGCTTGACCATGGACTCGAGCCTTCGAGGTGACCTTCTAAAGCGCTTTAATGATGAGAAATTGGACCCTCCGATTTTGCCGTATACAACTACCGATAGAAGTACATCTTCAGAGGACCCCTAGGACTATTTGGACAAGTGCCATAAGGTTCTTTGGAACATGGGGGTAGTGGAGACCAATGGGATCGACTTTGCTTCTTTTTGCTTATCAGGTTCCGCTAAGAAATGGTGCAGGGATTTTTGTTTGGCTAGACCAGATGGGTTACCGTCTTTGATGTGGGATCAGTTTTATCAGGTATTACTAGAAAAGTTTCTCCCCATCACTTACAGAGAGGACCATCAGAGGCAGTTTGAGCGCCTCCAGTAGGGTTCTATGACCTTCATGCAGTACGAGACTAGATTTTTAGACTTGTCCTGTCATTCTCTCCTTATACTTCCCACTAAGAGAGAGAGGGTTAGGAGATTTAGTATGGGACTTGCTCAACCTATCAGAGTGTAGATGGCAGAGGAGACCAGGAGTGAGGTTTCCTTTCAGGATGCGGTCAATGTGTCCTAACGAGTGGAGATGGTTCTAGCTTATGGTAGTGGTCTGGGGTCTGACAAGAGGCCACATCATTCCGACGGATTCAGTGGTACCTCATCTGGAGGTCGAGGTACTTTTGGTCGAGGCCATCATCCCAAGCCTTTCATTCAGCACTCCAAGCATCTCACATAGCTTCAGAGAGTCATGGTACTTATGTACCTCCTTCAAGGCAACCAACTCATAGTGCACCGCCAGCTTCCATTATAGCACCCCCTCTTTAGAGTTATTATCGCGATCAGCCAACCCGCCAGGGTCACTCTCAATTTCCCCAACTGTAGTAATCAGAAGGATGTTTTTTGTATGGAGAGTATGGTCATATCTGGAGGGCTTGTCCGAGGTTAGTGGTTGCTCAGTTGCAGCAGTAGGGTTCTCGTGTCATGATTCAGGTACCGCCTGCCCGCCCATCTATCTAGAGGTAGGGGTCAGGGAGCCAGAGGTAGGGGTCAGGCCGTTAGAGGTGGATGCCATGCTGCTAGATATGGAGGGCAACCAATAGGAGGCCGTCATAGAGATATAATTCAGAGTGGTGGGGCCTAGACTCGATGTTATGCTTTTCCAGACTGGCCTGAAGCAGAGTCCTCCGATGCAGTTATCACATGTACTACTTTTGTTTTTACTAGAAATTCTTCAGTTCTATTTCATCTAGGGTCTACATACTCCTATGTGTCTACGCTGGTGGGTGATTCTATTATTGTAGATCATTTCTATCTTTCGTGTGTGGTTGTTATTGGGGGTCTTGAGACCCGTGTAGACCTTTTACTCCTCAATATGGCTAATTTCAATGTTATTTTGGGGATGGATTGGTTGTCACCTTACCACGCTATTTTGGACTATCATGCCAAGACCGTGACCTTAATCTTGCCGGGTTTGCCTCGATTGCAGTGGAGAGGGACTCCTAGTCATTCTATTAGAATTGTTATTTCTTATATGATAGCTTGGCGTATGGTCGAGAAGGGGTATTTGGCTTACTTGGCATATTTTTGTGATTTTAGTGCTGAGGTTCCTTCTACGGATTTCGTGCCAGTGGTTAGGGTGTTTCTAGAGTTATTTCCTACAGAGTGTCCAGGGATGCCACCCGACAGGGATATTGACTTTTGCATTGATTTGGCTACAGGCACTCAGCCCAATGCTATTCCTCCATATCACATGGCTCTGCCAAAGTTAAAATAATTAAAGAAGCAGTTGCAAGATTTGCTTGACAAGGGCTTTATTGGACCTAGTGTCTCGTCCTTGGGTACGTCGGTGCTGTTTATTACAAAAAAAGATGGATCGATGAGGATGTGTATAGATTCTCGGGAGCTAAGCAAAGTCACTATCAAGAACAAGTATCCTCTACCAAGGATTGATGATTTGTTTGACCAACTTCAGGGTGCCAAGGTATTTTCAAAGATTGATATGAGATCCAGCTACCACTAGTTGAGGATTAGGGCATCTGATGTCCCTTAGACAGCTTTCTGCACTCAGTACGGGTATTATGACTTTTTAATGATGTCATTTGGGTTGACAAATGCCCCAGCAATGTTTATGGATTTGATGAACCAGGTGTTCAGGCCTTATTTGGATTCCTTCATGATTGTCTTCATTAATGATATTTTGATCTACTCCCGCAGCCTAGGGGAGCACGAGCAGCACCTTCGAGTCATTTTTCAGACTCTGAGAGACAGTCAGTTGTATGCTAAGTTTTCGAAATTTGAGTTTTAGCTGAGTTTAGTTGCATTCTTGGGCCACGTCGTATCAGCAAAGGGTATTCAAGTGGATCCGAAGAAGATAGTGAAGTTCATCTTGAGCTGGGTACACACGTTGAGTTGAGCATATGATTTTATCCTCAGACAGACCGACAGTCCGAGCGTACTATTCAAATTTTGGAGGATATGCTCCGCCCTTGTGTTATTCACTTTGGAGGTTCTTGGGACCAGTTCTTGCCACTAGCAGAGTTTTCCTATCCGTCGAGCATCCATATGGTTTCTTATTAGGCATAATATGGTAGATGGTGTAGGTTGCTAGTCGGGTGGTTTGAGCCGGAGAGGCTCGATTGTTGGGTACAGATTTGTTACACAATGCCTTGGACAAGGTTAATATCATTCAGGATAGGCTTCGTACAACCCAGTCCAAGAAAAAATGTTATGGCGAGGTTCGTGATGTCACATTTATGGTCGGGGAGCGACTGTTACTTCAGGTGTCGCCCATGAAGGGCGTGATGAGATAAGGAAAGAAGGGAAGTCTAAGCCCGAGGTTCATCAGTCATTTTGAGATCCTTGATCGAGTAGGAGAGGTGTTTTATAGACTTGCGTTTCCATCGTGTTTATCAGTTGTGCATCCACTATTTTAGGTGTCCATGCTTTGGATGTATCACGGTGATCTATCCCACGAGTTAGACTCACCACTGTCCAGTTAGACCAGGATCTGACCTACAAGGAGGAGCCAAAAGATATTCTAGGCCGTCAGGTTCGACAGTTAAAATCGAAGTGTTATCCATCGGTTTATGTTCAGTGGAGAGGTCATTGTGTTGTGGTTGCTACCTAGGAGTTTGAGTCCGATATGCGGAGCCGATATCCCTATATTTTCACAGACTCAGGTAATTTTCTATGTCCGTTTGAGGACGAATATTTGTTTTAGAGGTGGAGAATGTGATGACCCAAAAGGTTATCTTTTGTTTTAGAGTCCATTTTCTTGTTATGGGGCCTTGAAAACCTCCTTGTATCTCTCCTCGATTTGCTTGCAGTCCGGGCGCGATAACAAATGGCTTTTGTGTGAATTTTTTTAAGTAATAATGATTTATGCTTAAAAATATGAATTTGGTTGAATTCAGTAAACGTTTTGGTTAAACGGATCCAGACCCGTGTTCCGATGGTCCCAGAGGGTCCGTGGTAAAATATTGGACTTGGGTGTATGCCCATAATTGAGTTTTGGGGTCCCTAACTCGAGAAAAGAATTTTTAAAGAAACTTGTTTATTGGAAAATATAAGGACTTTTGGAAATGAAATGGTGTGTAATCTCTATGGTATCGGACCCGTATTTTGGTTCCAGAGCCCGGTATAGGTTTAATATAATATTTACGTCATATATGTGAAATTTTGTGAAAACCGAAAGTGATTTGATATAAATCAGACCCTTGGTTGAGAAATTATAAATTTGAACTATCTTGTGAAATTCATGAGTTTTGGTGTTAAATTCATTGTGTAAGATGTTATTTTGGTGATTTGATTGCTCGAACAAGTTCGGATGATGTTTCTAGGCTTGTGTGTATGTTTGGTTTGGAGCCGCGAGGGCTCGGGTGAGTTTTGGATAGGCCACAGAGTGATTTTGAACTTAGAAAATTTTTGTTGCAGGCTTTGATTTTGGAATTGCGAGGTTGGGCTTCGCAATTACGAGCCTAACAGACTTGGAAATTGCGAGGGCTTTCTCGCAATTGCGAAGAAGCCCAGGGCAACACTTGTTCGCATTTGCGGACACTCTTTCGAAATTGCAAAGCCATCAGGGAGGGGCCAGTCATCGCAATTGCAAAAAATTGCTCGCAATTGTGAGAGGAGCCGACATGCAGCAGGTTTGCAATTGCGAAGCTCCAGCCGCATTTGCGACATCTGCACCTGAGCAAAACATCATTTGGACGGGATTTCAACTTCATTCTTCAAAACTTTGAACCCTAAACACCCCTAGGCGATTTTTCAAAGACTGAAACTTCTCTAAATCATAGGTAAGTTATTTCTAACACATCTTATTCAATCTAATTTATCTTTTTACATGATTTCTCTTTAAAATCTAGGGTTTTTCATGGTAATTGGGTGTTCTTGGGTAGAAATTAGGATTTTTGAATTTTGGGGATTTGGACCTCAAATTGAGGTCAAATTTCAAAACCAATTGCATATTTGAGTTTGTGGGTGAATGGGTCATTGGTTTTTGGTTTGAATATCGAGTTTTGACCACCACAAGAAAAACACCCTTTAAGGAAGGAAATCTTGTCCTTAAAAGTTGAAATCTGGTCCTAAAAGAGTAAATTACGAAGGGAAAAGGCTGGTCGTAACCCGTCGTAATAGCCTCCATCACTAAATGTGAATAACGACGGGTCTTAATACCTGGTCGTTAAATCACTTTAGAGACGGAAAAAACTGGTCGTTAAATAATTTTAGAGATCATATTTCTCGTCCCTAGTAGGCGATAAAAAAATATTTATTCTCATCGTGAAATCTTTGTAGCGACCAACTGTATCTGGTCCTAAATTGCGTTTTAGAGACAGACAGAAAACCTGGTCGTGAATAAAATTTAGAGACTACATTTGTTGTCCCTAATAGACGATGAAATATATATATATATATATATATATATATATATATATTCCCTTCGTTAAATCTTTTTAGCGACCAACTCCAACTGGTCCTAAATTATCTTTTAGAGACTAACAAAACATATGGCCATTAAATTATTTTCGCAATCAACCTTCAACTGGTCCTAGATTATGTTTAGAGACGACGTCTATATTTAAAATAATTTTGTAATTTAGCAAAATATTCATGATCTATTGATAAACATGAGGTGTTCGAAAAGCTCAAGGCAACAAAAAATAATTTTTATCAACAAATATCAAATTGGTATTGAAAAATCCAGACATAAAAAGATAATATATCAAGTTCAAATCCCATGATGATGTTACTTTCAATGTTTTCTCAACACCTCTACGAAAAAAACTTAGCTAACATCCTTAGCTAGACTATGATATCAAGTTTATTATAACATTTTTAGCAAAATAATAATAGCTTGTGCATCTTCTAAACTTGCATCTTCACTTGTAGCTTCAATCTTCAAAACCTGTAAGTAAAAAAGATTTTAAAATAATAACTAACTATTGGTAAAATAACATATATAATTTTATATGAGCAATAGTTAAATCACTTACCCCAAAAGTAGTCTAAATTCACAAGGTGTGATCCAGCAAGATCAACAAAGCTACAACAATATTAAAAAAATTAATTAGAAAAGCTTTGGGATGGTTAATCTTACTTTGGTTCGCTAAATCTCGGTACGAAAATCGATATTTACCATTTAAGAGACCAGCTAAAAGATAAAAAATGCATTCACATGCCACGACCATATGTTTAGCTATTAAGGACTTCGTATATATTTGCATTTTAACCTTTTCCAGAAAGCCTTCTCCTCTTAATTGTACCTAAACTTTATGCAAGATACATTTATTCTGCAACCTTAGATACTTCATTTTGAAACCACATTTCTTCTTTGAAAGAATCACTTTATCCTCTCTTAAGAAATGAATCTCTTTATCCTCTTTTGCTTTCTCATCTATGCTCGTCAAACCAACTTTGCTCTTTACAATAGAACAAATGCATCATATTACTATTAATCTTTTATTGCTTCTCATAGGGATTACTTGGTGGAATGTCTAGGTTGAGAATGTTATCAGATACAATATATATAATATGATTTAAAGGGAGATTAGGAAGGAGGTGGGGTATATTGTTACTAACTTGGTCAGCAGACAAAATGTCAGGACTCTCAACCAGCCCGGTTGTGATGGCGCCTCTCGTAAGGACAAGGTGTCACGCTCCAAAATTCGAGGAGCGCGACCGGCGCTCAACCGAGTAAAATCGACCGAGCAAGCTTGTTAGATCTCATTCTACCCAAACTAACTCATGAATAAATAGGAGATAGACTCCATTAATCAAATTCTATAAACATATCAATAACGATTTCCATTTCATTTTCATTAGCAACTTCATTCGCAATATTAAAGGTATTAGAAGTTTTATACAAGACATCAATATTTCTATTTTAAATTCCCATGCCCGACACTACCCACAACCTGTCTACGGAGCCTCTAACTACAGCTAAAGAATAGTATGGAAATGCCAACAACAAGGCTCTGGCTATACCTTACACAAATACCAAAATAAGATTCCGGGAATAAGAGCGGCATGAGCCACACAGGCCCCGAGAGAAAAGGGGCTCACCTACAGCTGACGGAAATTGGATAAGGTGCTACTGCCGGTGGACTGGAGTACCTGATATAGAATCACCTACAATCATAACACGAATGTAGCTCCCCCGGTAAAAGGGACGTCAATACATTTGAATTGTACTGGTATGTACAACTAAATACCATTTCACTAGAAAGAACTACCAAACAGATACAAGCAAATAATATGGCAAATCAAATCATATAATCTTTCATACAATTTCCACAACATTGATTAGGCCATTTCTGTCACGTGTTCACCACTGTTCTCAATACCACCGCCATCTCGAGCGGAGTCCGATCACGACTCGACCGGCTAGGTCGCCTCATTAGAGGCATTACTCTCAATCAATATTTCATTTCCCTTATCCGAAATCCAATATCAGCATATTACCACCATGTGTGCGGCAGCGTGTCCGATCATGACCCGATCGGCTAGGTCACCTCATTAGAGGCATTACTCTCAATCAATATTTCATTTCCCTTATCCGAAATCCAATATCAGCATATTACCACCATGTGTGCGGCAGCGTGTCCGATCATGACCCGATCGGCTAGGTCACCTCATTAGAGGCATTACTCCATTCTTATTAGTCAACACTTCAAATCTTCATCCCACACATATCATAACAATTCCTGGGGCACTCATGGCCACCATCATCACATCATTTCCCCTTTTCAATATTCATTTTACAAGTTGTGAACATAGGCACATATATCAAAGATAATCCAAATTGCAATTACATGTAAATGAGAACATAGCTAGCATGAATAATTCTTTGTTTTAATGTTGGCTTATAGCCCAAGTATTTCAACACATAACTATACTTTTTATCATTATCTAATTGTCAAGATTGGCACATTATTCACATTGAGGCACACCCTTCACGAATATGTATAGATAATTGCAAATCAATTAATGCATAATAATAAGCAATATGCTAATCAATTCAACTCTTACCATGCTTTCATAAATGACAACGGAGCTCAATTTCTAATAAAAAAGGGGTTTTAGCCATACATAACTTTCTTGAGCTTTCCTTTAATTACTACGATATTTCGGAAATTCTAGCAACTTCAATCTATTTTGGGACATAGCAAAATTAAACACAAATTAGGAAGATATTCATAATTCTAGCTTATTTGAGCATTTTATCAAATAATAGTTGAGCACCTTGATTTCAAATCCCCTTTTCAAGATTTTCTTCATTTCCCAACCCAATCTTTACTTATTTTTGTTAAACAATCTTCCCATAAACCTAAGTTGTACAAGCATGTATACATAATAGCATTACACCCAATAATCATACCTCAATACCCCACCTTATACCCTAAACTCGAAATAAAAACCTAGGTATAAAATCTTACCTCTTAGATGAAGAGCTTGTGATTGGGTTCTTTGATTCTCGAAGATTGATGTAAGATTTGATGATTTA
This sequence comes from Nicotiana glauca, assembly GCA_026770625.1. Classification (NCBI taxonomy): domain Eukaryota; kingdom Viridiplantae; phylum Streptophyta; class Magnoliopsida; order Solanales; family Solanaceae; genus Nicotiana; species Nicotiana glauca. The sequence continues at coordinate 23,913 of MU666581.1, forward strand.
CATGTTTGGTTCCTCCTTCTCTCTCTAGAAATACTCTCACCTCTCTCAAATGACCCCAAATGAAGCCCCAAAGGCTATATATTAAAATGGGGTTGGGTTATAAAAATTAGAAAATTAACCCTCCGATGTCAATTCTGCTATAGCAGAATGGACTGCGGAACGCGAATGCTGGCCGCATAATGCACCGCAAAATCGGCGCCCGAAACTGGGCTACACTAGCCCAGTCTGCGACATAAATGCGACCGCAGAGTCAACAATGCGACAGGAATGCGGTCGCAGATTTGCAACAGGATAGCATTTTCCAGCATTTGGTAATTTGATCATAACTTTGCGTAGGAATGTCCAAATGACGACCGATTTGAAGCGTTGGAAACTAGACTCGAAGACCTTTCATTTGATAGGTTATACATCACCTAAAACCTTATATATATTTAGATATTCTCGTTCAAAGTAGGGACTAGTGTAAGATCATTGGGAATTTTAGCCTATTATGGACTTTTTTCAAATTTTCTTTGACTTTGGCCTTTCCTTGGACCCCAAATTACTTACCATAAGACTTATACACATATTTACCAAATAAAATGGATGTAAACCATGTTAATAGCACATAAAAATGTTATAATAAGCATACGTGACACCACGAAATCCTTAATTACTTAGCGAAACTTTCCGGGGCCTTACACAAGGCCAGCCGAAACCTCACTCATATTAACCTCTTAAGCATTAAGAATCATTTTTAAGCCTCTAATTAAACAACGTTTCACAATAACTTCTGAATATAACAATGCGAAATAATATTACAAGCCCGACATCGGGGTGTCACTAGTCATGAGCATCTATCCTGGTCTGAATATATAAATAAATCTAAAAGAATGTCCTAAATACAATAGTAGCAATGTACGAAAGGAAGTGGTGTTGTGAACGTCATGCAACCACCTGCTAACTCTGATGACTCCAGGCCTGAACCAATCTACACCCGTGATCGGGTTCTAATATACCTGAATCTGCACACGAGGTGCAGGGAGTAATGCGAGTACTCCAACCCAGTAAGCAATAAAAGTAAATAAAGACTGAGCAGTAGGAAACAATGAATCCACAATCACGTCAGATTCAATAAGCACATCAGGTTTTCAGGTCATAAATACGAGTCAACCTTCGTTTTTAAGATCCAGCTTTTAGTAAAAACCTTTTTGAAATACTTTCCAGCAGTTTTCAGTAGGGGTTTAATACAATTAAATAATAATAATAAATATTTAACGTCAAAATTGGCCCCTCGAGCAAAGCATAGTTTGTAAAACAGCCCATCGGGCAAAACAGTAGTCATAAACACTTTGTAACCTGAAATCTCGGTGGAAATAGCCAAATGCAAATTTAGTGATTAATTTCTGAACATCTCAAAACCCCATTTTTAAAATTACTGTTGTTTCAAAATATTTGTTAAATTTTCCGACAGAGGCTCAATATAAGGGTGAGTGAAAACAGTCAGTAAATCAACATATTTGATAGGAACTCACTTTAAAGAGGAGTGAAATCAATAAGTCATAAACAGGCCTCTCAGGCAGACATCGCTCATAAATATGTATGTATGTATGTATGTATGTATATATATATATATATATATATATATATATATATATATATATATATATATATATATATATATATATATATATATATATATATATATCGCCCCTCGGGCTAGTCCCTCACTTACTCATGACTCAACTCTTACCCAACAGTGCTCTCACTCAGCACTCACGCTCAATAGATACTATGTAGTAACCGGTGTGGCGTGCAGCCTGATCCATATATATAGAATAACTGCTGCGGCGTGCAGCCCGATCCATATATCGTTGTGGCGTGCAGCCCGATCTGTCGTTGTGGCGTGTAGCCCGATCCATATGGGTACCCGTGCTCATTGTGGGGGTACAGACTCCGGAGGGACTCAAACAGCACAAGCGCTATACAGCTGCTGCGTGCAGCCCGATCCTTATAAATATACTGCGGCGTGCAGCCCGATCCTTATAAATATACTATTGCGGCGTGCAACCAGATCCATATAAATATACTGTTGCGGCGTGCAGCCCGATCCATATAAATATACTGTTGCGGCGTGCAGCCCGATCCATATAAATATACTGCTGCGACGTGCAACCCGATCCATAAATATACATAATCCTCATAGCTAGGCCCTCGACCTCTCTCAGTCATTAGCCTCACCATCAGACTTAGTCTATCTCAATCATCAACCTTACAATTAGACCCTTGGTCTATCTTAATCATCCACCCACGATCACTCGGACCATTAGAAAACTGGGAAACTCAACCCAATAAGTCATTTACATTTTATTTAGAAATATGGTGACAAAGCCAGATTTTTAAGCAATAAGTAGGTAAAACATGACTGAAGATTTGCTATCAACACATATAGTGAGGAAAAATAGTAAAAATGCCCCTAAGGATCTCAACAGATCGGCACAAGGCCCCAAACATGGCATACAACCCTAAACATAATAATATCAAATAGTTAACTATCAAATACGCATTAAGGTAATCTTTCGGGACGGACCAAGTCACAATCCCCAGCGGTGCTCTACCCCATGCTTGTCATCCAGCATGCAAGTCACCTCAAAGTAACACAACGATGTGTAATCCGGGGTTTCAAACCCTCAAGACAGTATTTACAATCATTACTTACCTCGAACCGGTGAAATCTCTAGCTTGCGACTCATTTACCCCTCAAACCGGCCTCCATGCACGTCAAATCTATCCAACATCAGAGCAAATACATCACAATATGCCAATGGGACAATACCCAATCGAAAAATAGCAAAAATCTCGAGATTAGCAAACTCGAGCCCCGGGCCCACTTCTCAAAAAATTAGAAAATTAACATCACCGGATTTCTTATCTCGCCACGAGTTCATACATACCAAGAACTTTCAAGTCCGAGCCCAAATGGCCTATCAAATGCCAAAATCAAATTTCACTATCTCAAGCCCTAGTTCTTCTATTTTAGGCTTAATTTCCATAAATTTCTAGACCAACTTCACAATATAATCGTGTTTTAAGTTCAAAAATCTTACCTCCAATCGATTCTCCTTGAATCCCTCTTCAATTTCCTTCAAAAAGATCAACAATGGAGTAAATGAGCCACAAAATCGCGGATGAAATGTTTTAAAACATTCTGCCCAGGTCACTGTAGCCAACCCTATGCGATCGCAATCAAGCTAAAAGTACAAGAAGGGGCGAATTGTCTCTAATTGAAATTAGTCGTTACCGAGTTGACTTAAAACTTTAGTAGTCGACTAAATATGGCAATCTTGCAGATATAACAATTTGAGATAATATGCAGTAAGTAAATGCATGAATCAAAGACACCACAAATTTTATACTGGTTCGGATTCAATGTGAATTCTAATCCAGTCCCCTTGGGTTGCAAGGGATTTCTCTTCAAGCAAATGAATTTTTTCTCGAGTACAGATGTGATGTATATCGCTCAGATTTTCTAGCACTCGTTTGATACAATGCCTCACCAGTTGTATGCCCTATTTCTATCTCTAACTTATTACACAACAGATCTATGTAGGCTACTATGCTTGTTTACAGTAGAGTGAAGAGAGTTATTTTGGTTCGATCAAAGTATACTAAGGATGATGTTACTTAGTGCATTTATAGAAAGATTAGTGGTGAAGGCTCGTCAACCCAAGGTTTTTTATCCTTGGAAAGAATAGATTCTTTCCAAGAATAAGGAATTTTCTTCTCTTGAGATTTCTTCCTTCGGCAGACAATGTAATAAACAAGATTTCTCCTTGATTGTTGGACCTTCCAAACTTGACAACTAGCCAGATCTTCTCCTTGATTGTTGGACCTTCCAAGCTTGACCACTGACCGGATCTTCTGGCCTTTATTATTCTCCAGTGATTTTTCCAATCACAGATCACTTCGAATCTTCACTTCGTTATGGCTAATTTGATTTCCCAAATTTCACGAAGCTAATCCTGATTTGCTGATGTCGATTTGTAGCTTTCCTTGTATATTGTGCGTTCTATAGGTGGTTCCCTTGTGAGAGATGTCCCTCCTTGTTCGACACAGCCATTTCACTAGTTCTTCTTTACTTCTTTGAAATCCTGCACATGTATATTAATTGCATCATTAAAATATGATATAACAATCTCCCCCTTTTTATGTTGGCAATATAATATACGTAAATGTAAGGAAGTAAACAACAGTTGACTTCCTTGTTTTTTTCTAGACGACTTGGCTCCCCTTCAGTATGTGCAGTCAACTGGACTTAGTCTCCCCCTCAATGTGTGTAGTCAACTTGTACCTGTATCCTGCATAGTTGACTTGTTCCTGTGCATGACATATAAAGTCTATGCATGTAGCATAGTCGACTTAACCTGTTCAAAGAATAAAGAGCACCATCTATGCATGTAGCATAGTTGACTTAACCTGCACATATTATCATTACAGACCAAAGAGGTATATGATTAGTCAACTTTAACATGCATAGACTGTCATAATGGTCCCAAAGAGATATACATTCTCCCCCTTTTTGACATTAGCAAAGACGGAGGGGCAAGCACAAAAAAAATTATCCACATAGGCAAAAAAGAATCCAAGGGCACAACCCAAAACAAAGCCAACACAAGTTTAAAAAAATTGTCTATAAGACACATCCACACTAGCGACGCAGGAAGTATGTAAGAGTGTTGTAGATCGCCTCCTTCAACTGTTCAAAGCTGGTGTTTGCAGCAATGCTCATTTCATCTAGCATGTCATGAACCTCCTTGAAGGCTTTAAGTGCATTCTCCCTTGCCCGTTGCACACCCACTCTGATTTTAGACACATTAGATCCAGTTTCCTTTGAAATAGCATGAATAGCACCCATAGCCGACTGAGTAGCAAACATGAGAGTCATGATGTCTAAGAGTTGGGAGTCAATGAAGGTTAGCTCCTCACATAGATCAGAACTAATAAGAGGAGGCAGAACAACAGATGAAGGCTTGGAATTCGGAGGGGTCTGTTTTGCTTCACTCTCACCCTTCTTAACCCAGGCACCCTTGACACTCACATACCCCATACTAGAGAAAGCTCTAGAATTATAAGACTTGGAAACAGAGACAAAAGGGTAGTCAGAAAGAGGGATTTGATGGGATTCCAGAATGTGGGTAATGGCCATACTAAAAGGTAAACTGGTGGGATCTTCAGCACTCTCAATCATAAAGTTGATAACCCAGGAGGACAGCTTGAGTTTGAGTTTGGTGATAAGACAATACACAAAGAAAGCGTCCCTTTGAGAAAAGGTGGAGAAGGAACCAGTTCTGGGGAGAAGAGTGGTTGCAATAATGTGGACGAGAACCCGAGTTTCAAAGCTTACATCACTAGGCCCCAATTTATTTGGAAGGGTTTCAGAGGGATTTTTAGCAATGTACTGTTTGGCCTAGTCAAAGGAAATTTCAAAATCCTCAGGCCAAACATTTTTAAAAAGAGTGGGGAAACCAGTGCAACGGCAGAGAAAAATATAATCGAACAGGGCACAATCAAGAACAATGCGTTTGCCAAGGACAAGAGTTTCAAGCTTATCAGGTTTACTAGAGTGGAGATTAGCATAAAACATACGGACTAAAGGCTCATACACTTTAGGTGGAGAAATAGAGAGAAACTTCTCCCACCCTTGATGCACAAAAAGATCCTTTACCTTACAGGGCGATGGGCTTATCCTTGAGAGAGAGAAAAAAACTCCCTATTTGGGGTATCCTAAAAGTTTAGGTCGGAATCGAAAGAAGCAGAGAAATCGAATTTTGATTTCTTTGGAGTGGAACGGACAGGAAGATCCTCCATGGGACGCTTACCAGAGGCTATTTCTCCTAAGAGTTGAGAGTGTTCAGAGAACGCTCTTTGAGAAGAGGCGAAGCCCTTAGAATGGTCAGACTCTAGGTCGACATTCTCAGGAGTCGCTGAAGAGGGTTTTGACTTAGAACGGGTGCTCTTTCTGGTGGAAGCGGAGGGGTTATTGGAGGTTTTAGCCATGGGAGAAGAGAGGGTTTTGCACAAACTGAAGAGAGAGTATGGAGATGAGAGTGACCCGGAAAGTCTTAACTTAAAGTACGAAAGATTTGAAGGTTGAGTACAAAAAGGATGGAGTGTCAGTTGAAATGATATGATGATTTGCTTTCCTTCTTCGACTGCAAACTGATGTGAGCCAAAATAAAAAAGAGAGTGAAGAAACTGAAGGCGTAATTAATGCACTGAAAAGGAGTAATTATGACAGTTTTTTTGAAAAAGAACAATTAGGTCTTAAGGGTTTTTTGAAAAACAAATTATGCCACGTAATTTTCTCAAAAGGCAGAATCTTTCTTCCAACAAAGGTTTAGCAAAAATATCAGCTAATTGGGCAGAAGTGCCAACAAATGCTAATTCTATGTCACCCTTAAGAACATGATCTCTAATAAAATGATGCTTAATGTCAATATGCTTTGCTCTAGAGCGATGCACATGATTTTTTAAAAGACAAATTGCACTTGAATTATCACAAAAGATTTGTATAGGGTTAAAGGAAAGTTCATAGTCACCCAATTGATGAGACATCCATAAGAGTTGTGCACAACATTGACCAATAGCAATATACTCAGCTTCAGTAGTGGACAAGGCGACTGATGCTTGCTTTTTACTGTTCCAGGATATTAAAGCCTTTCCCAGTAATTGATAAGTGCCACTCATTCTTTTCCTGTCTTCCTTATCACCTGCTAAATCTGCATCTGAGAAACCTTCTAATTTAAATGAGTTAGAGCGAGGATACCATAATCCATGAGATACTGTGCCAATAAGATATCGAATAATTCTTTTTACAGCAGCTAGATATGACTCCGAGGGAGCCGACTGAAACCTGACACATTTATAAACGCTGAACATTATATATGGTCGACTTGCAGTTAGATATAGTAGTGATCCAATCATTTATCTATATTTGGTTTCATCAACTGGAGTACCATGTTCATCCCTATCCAAATTTTGTAGCCAAACTCATAGGCGTGCGAATTGATTTTGCATTGCTCATACCAAATTTCTGGATCAGCTCCTTTGTAGATTTAGTCTGACAAATGAAGGTTTCTTCTTTGATTTGTTGAATTTGAAGCCCAAGAAAAAAAGTGAGTTCACCTATCATGTTCATTTCGAACTCGCTTTGCATAAGGCTTGCAAATTCCTTGCATATAAAAGAGTTAGCACTACCAAAGATAATGTCATCAACATAAATTTGAATGATAAGATTAATTTCTGATGATCGTTTAATGAATAGAGTAGTATCAATTTTACTTCTAGTAAACCCTTGATCAATGAGGAAAGTACTTAATCTGTCATACTAGGCACGTGGAGCCTGTTTCAGTCCATATAGGGCCTTGGTAAGCTTGTACACATGATATGAGAATTTTGAGTCTTCAAAACATGGGGGCTGTTTTACAAAAACTTCCTCTTCGATGAATGCATTCAGAAAAGCACTTTTGATAACCATTTGAAATAACTTGAATCCTTTAAATGATGCATAAGCTAGCAGGATTCGTATAGACTCTAGTCGAGCTACTGGGGCAAAGGTTTCATCATAGCCGACTCCTTCTTGTTGTGAATAACCATAAGCGACTATTCTAGCCTTGTTCCTTATGACTTGTCCCTCCTCATTCAATTTATTTCTAAATACCCATTTTGTTCCGATGACAGATACATTGTTGGGTCTGGGCATTAACTTCCATACTTGATTCTTGCTGAATCGATCTAGTTCCTCTTGTACGGCTTTCACCCAGCTCGTATCCTTCAATGCTTCCTCTACCTTTTTTGGCTCTATTTGAGAGATCAGAGCAATATTTGCTTTCTTTTTGATGGCAGCCCTGGTTTTCATTCCTTCGTTTGGATCCCTATAATATATTTCTGTGGATATTCAGGTTCGCTTCTCCATTCATTTAGTTGGACAAAACTTGTAGTCAACTCTGTCCGTTGTTCAGGAGAGTTGTTGCTGATTTGATCAGTCGATTCAGTCACATCTGCGGGATTAGTTGACTCCTCTGATTTTTCTTTATCTTGAGCTTCTTGAGGTTGATCTTCATCACCTTCATTAGTTCCTTTCTTGACCAAGGTATTATTTTCATCGAATATAACATGGACAGATTCTTCTACGCATAGAGTACATTTATTAAAACTCTAAAGGATTTGCTATTTAATGAATAACCGAGAAAAATACCTTCATCACTTCTTTGATCAAATTTTCCAATATTATCCTTACCATTGTTGTGAATGAAGCACTTACTTCCAAATGGATGAAAATAACTGATATTCGGACGTTTACCTTTCAAGAGTTCATAGGGAGTCGTCTTCAGAATGGGCCTTATGAGACATCGATTGAGAATGTGACAAGCAATACTTACACCTTCAGCGCAAAAATGATTTGGGAGTGAATGTTCTAACAACATGGTTCTTGCCATGTCTTGAAGAGTTTTGTTCTTTCTTTCCACAACTCCATTTTGCTATGGTTAGCGTGGAGCAGAGAAATTGTGAGTGTAGCCTTGATTGTCACAGAAGTCTTCAAATGCCTTACTTTCAAATTCGCCTCCATGATCACTTTGGATTTTTGAGATCAGATAACCTTTTTCTCTTTAAATCCTTTTGCAAAAGACTTCAAAATTTCTTAAGGCTTCATCTTTATGAGGCAGGAAAATCATCCAGGTGAAACGTGAAAAATCATCAACAATAACAAAGGCATATTTCTTGCCTCCTATGCTAGCAGTTCTAGTAGGTCCAAATAAATCCATATGAAGTAATTGCAATGGTTTTGAAGTAGACACCATGTCTTTGTTTTTGAAATAATTTCTACTCTGCTTACCCATCTTACATGCATCACAAATATGAGTTCTAGAGAAATTCAATTTGTGTAATCAAATAACTAAATCATGTTTGGATAATTTTCAAAAAATGCATGCTGGCATGACCTAGTCTTCTATGCCATAATCAGGGATCATCATATATAAGAGATAGGCAAATATGACCATCTATATTTTGGAATCCATCAAGTATGTAAACATTTCCATACCTTTTTCCAAGAAGAATTAATTTACCTGATTCGTCTTCGATGTCACAACATGTTCTCTTAAATTTTACCTCATATCCCGAGTCACAGAGTTGACTTATGCTAATAAGATTGTAGTTTAATCCATCGACAAGATATACTTTAGTAATATCACAGTTGTTGTTAAAGGGAATAGTTCTAGTGCCAACTATTTTGCCTCTTGAATCATCTCCAAATTTGACGCTTCCCCCATCAATCTTTGTAACCTCCTTGAAAAGATTTTTGTCACCTGTCATGTGGCTGGAACACGCACTATCTAGATACCATTTTCCTTTGCGGCGTACTCTGTGGTGTTCATGCAATACAAAATTATCACTTTCTTTTAGGTACCCAAGCTTCGCTTGGATCCTGGTGAGTTAGTATTGCTGGGTTTAGAATTTTTTGGTTTCCAAACCCATCCACACATACGAAATTTACGAAAGTGACAACCAAATAATTTATTCCAACTTTTATTAGAGTAATGACATTTAGCCCCGGACCTATTTTCAGGTCTTCCATAAGAGTTGGAACTGGCTATCATGAGATTAGTTGATTCCGTTCCAGTTGACTTGTAAGTCGACTGGTCCGACCGACTGGTCGATTTAGTCTTGATTAGTTCATTTCCAGTTGACTTGTAAGTCGTCTTTCTTGACCTAACAGAACTGTGACTGGTGGATTTGCGCAAGCTGTTAAGCTGTATTTGCAATTCCTAAAACTCCTCTTGAAGTACATCTTTTTCAATTTCACATACTTCATGTTTGAGTTTATAGTCTTTGATTTCCCTAGTGAGTCTCTTAAGCTCATTTGTCATCTTTTGAGAATCTTTTAATGTGGAATCAAGAATGTCCTGTGATTCATTACATCTTTCACAATCACAAGATCTTACCTCGCTAGTTTCTCTTCTTGCCATAAAGTAGTTGTCATTGTCTGAATCATCTTCATCTTTCCAGCATCCTTAAGTTTTGTTGATCTCATTTTCTAGAATTGTCATGAAGCAGAGATTTGCTATTTCTTCATGGTCTGAGTCATCCTCATCGCTCCAGATTCCAAATGATTTGTTCTTGTTGAATCCTCTAGAGATCTTCCTTTTCAGTTCTGGACAATCTTCTTGGATGTGTCCAAATTTTCCACATTCTTAGCATTTTCCATCGTTCTTGTCTTGTTCATTGTATCGCCTAGATCTCCTTGGTGGAAATCTTCCTTTCTTAGTATTTCTATATCTTCTCATCAGTCTATCCATGTTTCTAGACATCATAGCAATTTCTTCTTGTAGGGCTTCAGGATCATCAATTTCATTTTCAGCCGATTCAGTAGTGGTTTTGAATGCAACAATTTTCTTTTTCTCCTCTTGATTTATGTTCTTCGGGTGAGTTCTTTCAAAAGCAATGAGATCTCCTTGTAGTTCATCATATGATAACTTGTTAATATCTTGAGATTCTAAGGTGACAACTTTAGTCTGCCAAGTGGTTGGTAGACTTCTGAGAATTTTCCTAACCTGGTCGCCATTGGTGTATGGTTTGCCAAATGCTTTCAAGAAACTGATTATCTTACTGAACCTGGCAAACATTTCTTCGATGGATTCTCCTTCCTTCATTGAGAACAGTTCATAGTCGTGAACCAGCATATTGATATGAGTTTCATTTACTTTGCTGGTACCTTCATAGCTAACCTCAAGTTTGTCCCACATCTCTTTGGCTGTATCACAACTAGATATTTTCTCATATTCTTCACCATTTATTGCATTATGAAGCAGATTTCTTACCTTGTGATTTATTTGGACGGCTTCCGGTTGTACCTTTGTGTATGAGTCTATATCATCAGGGTAAGCGAGTGGTGGAGTGCTGGCAGGAAGTGGGTAGTTCCCCTTCTTGATAACTCTGCATACCTTGACGTCGTATGCCTTGGTGAAGATTTCCATTCAAATTTTCCAGTGGGAGAAATGTTATTTATTGAAGTAAGGTGGCCTTACTTGTGAAGTTCCTTCCTGAAAGAGAGCTCCTATGATAACCTGATTTTCCATGATCTTTTTCTCACAAGCTGTTAAGCAGAAAACAAAAGTATGAGCCAAGCTTTGATGCCAATTGAAAGTACAAGAGGGGGGTGAATTGTCTCTAATTGAAATTTATCGTTACTGAGTTGACTTAAAACTTTAGTAGTTGACTAAATATGGCAATCTTGCAGATATAAAAGTTTGAGATAATATGCAGAAAATAAATGCAGGAATTAAAGACACCAGGAATTTTATACTGGTTCGGATTCAATGTGAATCCTAATCCAGTCCCCTTGGGTTGCAAGGGATTTCTATTCAAGCAAATGAATTTTCTCTCGAGTACAGATGTGATATATATCGCTCAAATTTTCTAGCACTCGTTTGATACAATACCTCACCAGTTGTATGCCCTCTTTCAATCTCTGACTTATTACACAGCAGATCTATGTAGGCTACTATGCTTGTTTACAATAGAATGAAGAGAGTTATTTTGGTTCGATCAAAGTATACTAAGGATGATGTTACTCCGTGCATTTATACAAAGATGAGTGGTAAAGGCTCATCAACCCAAGGGTTTTGATCCTTGAAAAGAATAGATTCTTTCCAAGAATAAGGAATTATCCGTTGCTTCTATTGAGATTTCTTCCTTTGACAGACAATGGAATCCACAAGATTTCTCCTTGATTGTTGGACCTTCCAAACTTGACCACTAGCCAGATCTTCTCCTTGGTTGTTGGACCTTTCAAGCTTGACAAATGATCGGATCTTCTGGCCTTTATTATTCTCTCGTGATTTTGCCAATCACATATCACTTCGAATTTTCACTTCGTTATGGCTAATTTGATTTCCCAAATTTCACGGAGCTAATCCTGATTTGGTGATGTAGATTTGTAGCCTTCCTTGTATACCGTGCATTCTATAGGTGGTTCCCTTGTGAGAGATGTCCTTCCTTGTTCGACACAGCCATTTCACTAGTTCTTCTTTACTTCTTTGAACTCCTGCACATGTATATTAATTGCATCATTAAAATATGATCAAACACAAGCCCCCGCGATCGCATGGAACAAATTTTTTGCCCCCAATTTTTAACCATATGCGATCGCATAGACCTCCCTGTGATCGCATAGCACAATGACTTTACACTGTGTGAGCGCAAGCCTCCCACCGTGATCGCATTGAACAACCAAACATCCCCTAAAATTCCTTCTATGTGATCGCATGACACCCTGTGTGATCGCATAGAACAAAAATACTCTGCAATTTTTCTGCTGCATTTTACAACTCCAAACTTCCCATTAACCGTCTGAAATCACCCCGAGGCCCCCGGGGCCTCAACCAAAAGTACCTACATGTCTTAAAACATTATCCAAACCTGATCCAATCATCAAAACACATCAAACAACACTAAAATAATCATTTCTCATCGAATTCAAGCCTAAGTTCTTTAAAAACTTCCGAAATACGCATTCGATCAAAAACCTGACCAAACGGCGTCCGAATGACATGAAATTTTTCACACGCATCCCAAATCACATGGCGAAGCTACATAAACTCTAAGAATTCCATTCCGACCCTCGGATCAAAATCTCAATCATCAACCAGAATTCGCTAAAATACTAACTTCGCCAATTCAAGCCTAATTCTACACCGGACCTCCAAAATCAATTCCGATCACGCTCCTAAGTCACAAATCATCCCCCGAAGCTAACCGAATCACCGAAAACCGAATCCAAGCCTTCTAACTCATAAGTCAACATCAGGTTGACTTTTCCGTACCAACCTTCCGTAAAGAGACTAAGTGTCTCATTTTCTACCAAAACCAATCCAAATCAACTCTAACACACCAATTACTGATAATGAAACATGAATAAACATAAAATTGGGGGAAACGGAGCGGTAACCCATGAGACGACGGGTCGGGTCGTCGCATCCTCCCCAACTTAAACAAACGCTTGTCCTCGAGCGTACCCAGAGTTATCCTAGAAGCCAACCAATATCTGAATGACCTTACCAAGCACATACCCGGGGGTGATACCATGTCACCCTATCTCGCATAGGTCCGATAACACAACATAACTGAAATTCCACAATCCATCTAGTCCATAAACCATAGAATCACATTGCACTTTCCGAAATCATACACAAGATCAGAACCTCACATCTATATTCAGAATAAACCCGAACCATGTGTAATAACCAATACCTGCAACCTCAGGAGCAATCACATGATATCCTACATAACCCAAACACTCAAAACGATAAATTCTATTCGCAGCAGTTGCCAACAACACCCGAATACTGGTAGAAAACCTCGTGTCAACTAAGGTCTTATTCCAACACTTTAATATACTGCCAACGATAAAAGAAAAACACGCAATAAACCGTAACCATTTCTCGTATCAACCATCCCTGAAGCCACTTCCCTTTTGACTAATACCATCGCGTATTTCGAGCCGAACCTCGATATTATCCTTCCAACAAGCTGAAATCAAATCCGTTCGTATTCATTTGTGACCCCAATAATCATCTCGAATCCAACACACCACTCTGGTGATATGACACCTCAATACATGCCTAAGCCACAACTTGCGTAATACTGGCACTAATAAGAAACTATCTGAATATACTCAAATCATGAAAAATGACTCAAACGAAAGAGTTGTACCTCAAGCTCATCAGTACCATCACCACACAAGGCTGAGACCCCGTCTCACCTCATAGAAATAGAACACCCGAATCTACCTCGAAAGGTCATATCTTCATATGGCCTCGCCAGAATGCGCGATCCTATCCAAACATTGTTACACATGAAACACCTCAAGTCACTATGCTCAAAATAGACAGCCACGCACAATTTGATGTCTGGAATCCAAGCAATTCATTACACCTACGGTGAAACAGATAACATACGACACGCAACATGATAGGTCATAACCAACACTCCATTTACCGAGCAACACCCAATTACTCTTCCTGCTCAACTTTAACTATGAATCCCAATAGGACCGCACCACATGTGCCCATAACCAACAAATCATAAAATCTCACAACACCAAAAAGTAACTCAAGCTGAATACATAGCCACATCAGCCTGCTAATGAACTCATTACCAAGGATCCTGAAGCTGCTCCTTCCACTACTACAATTCATGTCGGAGCCGATGCATACGATCCACAACCACTACATAGCCTGTTCCTGACAACTCCCAGTCTCCAACTCCATATACCACACGAATTACCATACCTGGTCCCAAATTTCGCCGTATGAATACATATCACACCTCAAGTAACCAATCATTCCACGAAAGATATTCTAAAATTTCCCCTGTTCCATCAAACAGATAATTGACCTAACAAGAAAGCGCTGAAATACTATCAAAGTATCATCAGTTAAGTCACATTACCCCTTTCCGAGACAAATACTCTTGTCAAATGACTTCCATTTAGCAGTACCATTTCCTTGATTATCTGAGGCTACCCATTGCTTAAGAGTTTTATGAACTTCCTTTTAAAACTAAACTAAAACCTCGCACACACGAGTCTCGGTCCTTTACAACATACCGCATATACCATACCATCCAAGGATAACATGAGAAATTTTATATCCCTTCCGCGTTGCAGACATCGACGCACTCAACTGGTCAAGAACTTCCATTGATGCCATCTAGAAGAAAAATCATTACACACTCCATGCTCCGCATGTCCATAGAAAATATACATCTCCAAACCACGATGAAACCCAACAAGAATTCTCTCCCAATCCATTTGCACAAGATAAATTGTCAGGATTGAATCCTTCTAACTAGACCAAGCTAAACAAGCTATCAGAACTCAAGAGCTTTGCGGTAAAATACATGTACAAAATCATTGCCTCGAACACACACAGAGAATTAATCACATCCTTACCATGCCGATTCGGTCTTCTATCAAGATACTCCACCTATCTAAATTCCTTTCTTTTCCATCCTCAGCTTGATATTTCTTCTTACTGTAGCACCACAATGCCTCACCGAGGCTTAAAACACGAGACCCAAGCATGAACCACACTGTCTGAACCCATAGTTAACATAGAACTACCACAAATTTGAACCTCTTCCAATGAAAACACAGTTTCTAACCACACATGCAACTTGAAGCTACCTGATTGTTTTTGTAGGCTCTTGAACACATTAGAACTATTTTCGAAAGTCATTCTTTCTTATTCAAACTGCAAATCACCTGACCTAACGGACAGAACCACCCGTGCCTCATTGGCACTCCAATACCGCAAAATGATGTCTTCATCCCAATACAACCAAGCAACTTCCTGCTCTATACATCGAGCATCCTTTGCTAATAACTCTCTAGACATTCCACGATTCTCATACTCTATGAGGCATAATGTAACCTTTGTCAAAATTTTCCTTTACTCTAGCCATAGCTAACTCACTCGCACGCCCCAAACTGGAACCAACATAGCACCTGACCGTGCAATCAGCTAACCAATATCAACCTCCCCAACTTGGCTCGAAGCCATATATCAGGACACACTCAATAACTCATAACACTTTTACTCTAATGATTCCACAATACCATAGTGAGATTAAACTCAAATCATTTACAAGTTGTGAAAACACAGACCATCTAGTACTGTAATCCTCTGCAAATCTCGCATTCATCTCCACATTAGTTGAATCCCGTCTCTTAAGCGACCCGAATTTTCAAATTTCAACACGTACCCTTCAATAACACATGAGATCTTCTAACATACACACAAGGATCATACCACCTAATAACACTCCGCAGGAGATAACCCACCTGCTTCGCCTCAATTTAGTATTACAGCACACCTTCAACCGTCATACACATTAGACAGTCATTTAGTCTTCCTGGGTTTGAACACATACCGCCACATGTAATGCACTTCGCTTCCCAACCAGGAGACACAAAAATATTCTTTCCGCGCCCATACTCGGGCTACACATTAAATCACAATAGGAAACGAACACTTAACAGTTCATCTATTACCCAGCGGACTTCTTCGTCACTACCAAGTCATATAGATACATCTCGCAGTACTAACATACTCATCACATGGATATCCAACTGCCATTCCAGCTAATAGGGACAATACAGAACATATAAGTACAAAACACTTGCTTACACAATCAGCACCTCAGTGCTCAAGCCATAGGCAAGGATCCGACCCGAAGTCCTCCAGACTGGCCCAACATCAAACTCACAAATATCACATCTCGCCCCTTGATCGGGGAATCACAAGACATCAAGGCACATCTGATATTGGGTGCTCATACGTGCATACAAACGCATGGAAGGAATTTCAAGAGTTTCTTTTCAAGCTGAATCAAGGACGCACGATAAGAATTTCAAGAATGTGAAGGTTTCCTAAAGGTTCTACAGCCTCTCGAGGAGAAATACAGGTGTCCCTGTACCGCTCCGCGAGACTCTACTAAACCTGCTCATGACTCATGAGACCTAGTAACCTAGGCTCTGATACCAACTTGTCACGACCCTCAACCGGTGGGGTATATTGTTACTAACTTGGTCAGCAGACAAAATGTTACGACCCTCAACTGGCTCGGTCGTGATGGTGCCTCTCGTAAGGACAAGGCAACCGACACCTCACACACATTAACCTTTTAAGCATTAAGAATCATTTCTAAGCCTCTAACTAAACAACGTTTCATAATAACTTCTGAATATAACAATGCAGAATAATATTATAAGCCCGACATCAAGGGCGTCATTAGTCATGAGCATCTATCCTAGTCTGAATACAACAATAAATCTAAAAGAATGTCCTAAATACAATAGTAGCAATGTACGAAAGGAAGTGGTGCTGCGAACGTCATGCAGCCACCTGCTAACTCTGATGACTCCACGCCTGAACCAATCCACACCGGCGACCGAGTTCTGATATACCTGAATCTGCACACGAGGTGCAGGGAGTAATGCGAGTACTCCAACCCAGTAAGCAATAAAAGTAAATAAAGACTGAGCAGTAGGAAACAATGAATCCACAATCACGTCAGATTCAATAAGCACATCAGGCTTTCAGATCATAAATACGAGTCAACCTTCCTTTTTAAGATCCAGCTTTTAGTAAAAACCTTTTTGAAATACTTTCCAGTAGTTTCAGTAGAGGTTCAATACCATTTAAATAATAATAATAAAGATTTAACATCAAAATTGGCCCCTCGGGCAAAGCAAAGTTTGTAAAACAGCCCCTCGGGCAAAACAGTAGTCATAAACACTTCGTAACCTGAAATCTCGGTGGAAATAGCCAAATGCCAATTTAGTGATTAATTTCTGAACATCTCAAAACTCCATTTTTTAAAATTACAGTTGTTTCAAAAATATTTGTTAAATTTTCCGACAGAGGCTCAATATAAGGGAGAGTGAAAACAGTCAGTAAATCAACATATTCGATAGGAACTCACTTTAAAGAGGAGTGAAATCAATAAGTTATAAACAAGCCTCTCAAGCAGACATCGCTCATAAGCATGTGTGTATATATATATATATATCGCCCCTCCAGCTAGTCCCTCAGTCACTCATGACTCAACTCTTACCCGGCAGTGCTCTCATGCAGCACTCACGCTCAATAGGTACTATGTAGTAACCGCTGTGGCGTGCAGCCTGATCCATATATATAGAATAACTGCTGCGACGTGCAGCCCGATCCATATATCGCTGTGGCGTGCAGGCCGATCTATCGCTGCGGCGTGCAGCCCGATCCATATGGGTACCCGCGCTCACTATGGGGGTGCAGACTCCGGAGGGGCTTATACAGCCCAAGCGCTATGCTGCTGCGGCGTGCACCCCGACTATATAAATATACTGCTGCGACGTGCAGCCCGATCCATATAAATATACTGTTGCGGCGTGCAGCTCGATCCCCATATATATATATATATATATATATATATATATATATATATATATATATATATATATATATATATATATATATGCTGTGGCATGCATCCCAATCTATAAATATACATAATCCTCACAGCCAGGCCCTCGACCTCTCTAAGTCATTAGCCTCACCATCAGACTCTCAGTCTATCTCAGTCATCAACCTCACAATTAGACCCTCGGTGTATCTTAATCATCCACTCACGGTCACTCGGACCATTAGTAAAACAGGGAAACTCAACCCAATCAGTCATTTACATTTTTTTAGAAATATGGTGACAATGCCAGATTTTTAATCAATAAGCAAGTTAAACATGACTGAGGATTTGCTATCAATACATATAGTGAGGAAAAATAGAAAAAGTGCCCCTAAGGGTCTCAAAAGATCGGCACAAGGCCCCAAACATGGCATACAACCCCAAACATAATAATATCAAACAGTAAACTATCAAATACGCATTAAGGTACTCTTTCGGGACGGACATGGTCACAATCCGCAGCAGTGCTCTACCCCATGCTCGTCATCCATCATGCAAGTAACCTCAAAGTAACATAACGATGTGTAATCTGGGGTTTCAAACCCTCAGGACAGTATTTACAATCATTACTCACCTCGAACCGGTGAAATCTCTAGCTCGCGACGCCTTTGCCCCTCAAACTGGCCACCACGCGCATCGAATCTATCCAACATCAGAGCAAATACATCACAATATTCCAATGGGACAATACCCAATCAAAAACAATCAAAAAATAGCAAAAATCTCGAAATTAGCAAACTCGAGCCCCGAGCCCACTTCTCGAAAAATTAGAAAATTAACATCACCGGATTCCTTATCTGACCACGAGTTCATACATACCAAGAACTCTCAAATCCGAGCGCAAATGGCCTATCAAATGCCAAAATCAAATTTCACTATCTCAAGCCCTAGTTCTTCAATTTTAGGTTTAATTTCCATAAATTTCTAGACCAATTTCACAATATAATCTTGTTTTAAGTTCAAAAATCTTACCTCCAATCGATTCTCCTTGAATCCCTCCTCAATTTCCTTCAAAAAGCTCTAAAAAATATCAACAATGGAGTAAATGAGCCCCAAAATTGCGGATGAAATGTTTTAAAACATTATCCCCAGGTCACTGTAGCTAACCCTATGCGATCGCAATCAAGCCCCCGCGATCGCATGGAACAAATTTTTTGCCCCCAATTTTTAACCTGTGCGATCGCATAGACCTCCATGTGATCGCATAGCACAATGATTTTATACTCTGCGATCGCATTGAACAACCAAATAGCCCCTCAAGTTCCTTCTATGCGATCGCATGACACCCTGTGCGATCGCATAGAACAAAAATACTCTGCAATTGTTCTGCTGCATTTTACAACTCCAAACATCCCGTTAACCATCCGAAATCACCCCGAGGCCCCAGGGGCCTCAACCAAAAGCACCTCTATGTCTTATAACATTATCCAAACTTGCTCCAATAATAAAAACACATCAAACAACACTAAAATCATCATTTCTCATCGAATTCAAGCCTAAGTTCTTTAAAAACTTCCAAAATACACATTCGATAAAAAACCCGACCAAACGGCATCCGAATGACATGAAATTTGCACACACATCCCAAATCGCATGGCAAAGCTACAGCAACTCTCAGAATTCCATTTCGACCCTCAGATCAAAATCTCACCTATCAACCGGAATTCGCCAAAATACTAACTTCGCCAATTCAAGCCTAATTCTACACTGGACCTCCAAAATCAATTCCAATCACACTCCTGAGTCACAAATCATCCCCCGAAGCTAACCAAATAACTGGAAACTGAATCTGATCCTTCTAACTCATAAGTCAACATCTGATTGACTTTTCCAAACCAACCTTCCGTAAAGAGACTAAGTGTCTTATTTTCTACCAAAACCAATCCAAATCAACTCTAACACACCAATTGCTGATAATGTAATATGAAAAAACATAAAATGGGGGAAACGGAGTTGTAACCCATGAGACGATGGGTCGGGTCATCTCACAAAAATAGAGGTCATTCAGTTGAAATGGGCGATGTCGTTGTAAGCGGTACATTTGATTGTTGAGCAGCAAAGTACTCTCTCATTTTCCTCATTTCTTTCATCTCATCTTCTAAGGTAGACAAGCGCTCATTCAATGATTTGCTTTCCTCATTCAAAGATATATTTCTTCTCGAGTTGAAAGTAGCGCGGATAGTAATTCAGCCTTTGAAGACGCTCCACCTTTCACGTCTTTCGCCTTCACTCCACTCCCAAAGCCAAACACATGGCTACGGGTTTGAGGTCCACAATATTTTTCTACAATCTCTATGCTAGGTAGAGATGGATCTGCTTGAACTATTTCTTCGATTTGAGCCTACAAAATATATAAAAAAACATTTAAAATCAGAATCCACCATAATTTCAATTAATTTACATATTCAATTTTCCAAACATACATGTTTTTCAATTGCTTCAGGTTCAACAAGCTTGTTATCTTTCTTACGGGTCTCAAAGAAAATTGTTGCCAAATCTAGTGGGTTGCCATCTTTTCCACCCTATACATCATCAAAGGCAAACATGTTAAAGAATAGCTCGTAAATATTTTCTTAGGAAAATAAAATTTTTATTATAATACGTTTTGATAAATGATCTCACAAATAGGCTTGCTACCAATATGATGAAGCATCTTCAACTTAGCTCAATTTGCCGCATTCCTATTGCTTCTCGCCTATATTTGTGAAAAATTAAGATTAAATGTAAGAAATTTAATAAACTTAAACATAAGTTGCTTCTAAAAAGCTTAAACTCAAACTTAGCCTCCAGGAATATCAAGTGAACAGAGAAAACAGGGCAGAGCAAGAATAAAGAAACATGAACAAAACAAGAAGAGAAAATCATGCATGGATGAACAGAGAAATAAGAAATTAAACAGAGCAGAACATAGACCTTCCCTTTCATCATAATGTATTCCAATAGACCAACTTGTTTCTTAAAAAAAATGAAAGAGGACATCAGTAATAAGCAACCCGTCTTAGATAGCTATTCTGAATTGTTTTCACTTGCAAGAAAATAGAAAATAGAGGGTGAGAATGGCAAAATAGTGGTAAGATGTTGGATGGAGGCATAGACAGAATGCCACTTTATAGCATTACCATTGAACTAAAGACTGTAATTTGCGCCAACATATTCAACTGCAAAATATTCTTTTTGCATAATTTTTTGCTTTTCTAAACATCCTTTTTCATGCCAATCTCTTGACATTTGGTGATCCCTACACTGCTCAAATTGGAAGTTTACTGCTAGATCACTGATCTCAGGGAACAAGAGAAGTGGGCTCAATGTAATAACTGCTTAATAGGGAGATTTCTTAATAGCTCATTTTACAAAGTGTATGATAGTCTTAACAAGAGAATCCATAGAAAAGAAAGGATTTTCCCATCTTAATAGATGAACTTCCTGACAAGAATAATCAGATCATTTAATAAGACTGTATTTGATTCGACACAATCAAATCAGCCTTGTGTTCATGTGTTCTATGATATGATATGAGACGGGTTCTCAGCCTTGTGTTGTGATGGTACTGGTGAGCTTGAGGTATAGCTTTTTCATTTGAGTCACTTTCATGATTTGAGTATGTTCAGACCGTTGCTTATTGGTGCGCGTATTATGCTGGTTGCAGCTTAGGCCTCTATTGATGTGTCATGTCACCAGAGTGGTGTGTTGGATTGGGGGAGATCGTTGGGGTCATTAATAAATATGAACGGATTTGATTCAGCTTGTTGGAAGGATAATATCGAGGTTAGGCTCGAAAATTACTATGGAATTTGCCAAAAGAGAAGTGGCTTCGTGAATGGTCGAAAAAATGGTCGTGGCTTATCGCGTATTTCATCTATTGTCATTATATGATAGTGTTGGAATGAGACTTTAGTTGATAAGAGGTTTCTACCGGTATTCAGTTGTTGTGGGAAGCTACTGTGAATAGAAGTTATCGATACGAGTATTTGAGTTATGTGGTATATCATGTCATTGCACCGAAGATTGCTATGGGTGATTATAGCTTGTTCGGGCTTATTCTGGGTATAGATGTGAGATTCTAACCTTGTGAATGGTTTCGGAAGTGAAAATGTGGTTCTAAGGTTTATGGGCTAGATTGGGTTGTAAAATTCAGTTACAATGTGTTATCAAACCTATATGAGAAAGGATGACGTGGGATCACCCCTGGGTACATGCATGGTAAGGTTATTCAGCGATTGGTTGGCTTTTCGAACAATTCTGGGCACATTAAGTTGGAGAGGATGTGACAACCCTACCAGTCGTCTCATGAGTTACCACTACATTTCCCCCATTTCTACTTATTTATGCTTCATTATCCTTGTTTTGTGGTATCGGGTGGTCGGATGAGGTCCGGAATAATTTTTGATAAGGTTTGGGACACTTAGTCTCTTTTAAAAAGGTTTAAGTTAGAAAAAAGTAAAGCGGATGTTGACTTGTATGTTAGAGGGATCGGATGTGAGTTCTGATGGTTCAGTTAGCTTCGAGAGGTGATTTATGACTTAGGAGTGTGATCGGAAGTGATTTTGGAGGTCCGATGTAGAATTAGGCTTGAATTGGCAAAGTTAGTATTTTGGCGATTTCCGGTTGGTAGGTGAGATTTTGATCCGAGGGTTGGAATAGAATTCCAAGAGTTTTTGTAGCTTCGTTATGTCATTTGGGATGTGAGTGCAAACAGGTCATTCGGATGTGGTTTGGTTGTATTTTTATCAAAAGCGTGTTTCGGAAGTTTTAGGAAAACGTAGGCTTGAATTCGATGAGTTTTGGGTAATTTGATTTTGTGTGAGGTATTTCGATGATTGTAACAAGTTTGAATGAGGTTATAGGGTGTTGGTGCTTTTGGTTGAGGTCCTGGGGGCCTCGAGCGTGTTTCAAGAGGTTAAACGGATCAATTTCATGTTTTGAGAACTTCAGAAATTACAAGTTTCAGTTGCAAGCATTTTTGCCTCCGCGTTCGCGAAGGATATCTCGCATTTGCGATGGGCCAGGGTTTGTGAGCTTCGCGTTCGGGTAGGACCATGCCACGTTCCCAAAGGTTTGTGAGAGGACTGCATAGTGTTCGCGAGTGTTTATACACGAACGCGTTCGCGAAGGTCAAGGCTGTGGAGCATTGCATGCGCGACTGGCATATCGCATTCGCGTAAGGTAAAAGTTGTTCAACACAATTTTGTGCTACGCTTTCGCGAGAGGTTGACCGCGTTCGCGAAGAAGGATTTTTAAGTGCTGGGCAGAATGTTTTAAAAAGGCTATTCTACAATTTTGAGGTTAAGAACCTCTATTGTTGAGCGATTTTGGAGGTTGAGAGAGCTAATTGAAGAGGGATTCAAGGGGAATAACCTGAAGGTAATATTTTTGAACTAAATACTCGCTTCTATTGTGAAATCTACCTAGAAATTCATGGGACTTAAGCTAAAAATGAAAGAAACTAGGGCTTGGGATTTTGAATTTCGTTTGGGGATTTGAAGGGCCAATTGGAGTTGGATTTAAGAACTTTTGGTATGTATGAACTTGTGAGGAGATGAGGAACCCATTTACGTAAAAATTTCTGAGTTTAGAGAAGTGGGCCCGGGGCTCGAATTTTGGTAATTCCGGGATTTGTGCACGTTATTGATTGTTTTCGCTTGGGCTTGGCAAAGGTGTCACGGGCTAGAGATTTCGCTGGTTCGATGTGAGTAATGATTGTAAATAATATTCTGAGGGTTTGAAACCCCGGATTGCACATCGTAGTGCTATATTGAGGTGATTTGCACACTGGATAGCGAGCGTGGGGCAGAGCACCGAAGGGGATTGTGATTTGGTTCGTCCTGGTTGATGAATTTACTGTGTATTTGACTGAAACTTACTTGTTATCATCATGATTTGGGCTGATTGCCATATTTGGGCTTTGCGCCAACTATTTGAACCCTTCGAGGATTATTATCACTGTTTCCTCACTGTTTGACTTATTACTTGAACTCAGTTATGCTGGTTTCCATTGTTTTACAACTCGGCCATTTTTACTCAGTTTTTAGACTTAAATGATATTTCTAAATGATGTTTTGGGCTGAGAACTACTGTTTTACTAATGCTCGAGGGGCTTGTGATGATTTTCTAACTGAGTGCGGCCGAGGGCCTGATGTGAGTATACACTGAGTGATATAAGGCCGAGGGCCTGAGATACATATATACACCACGAGGTGGCTTGAGTGATATGAGGCTGAGGGCTTAGATTTGATGCCACTATATGGCTTGATATTGCGCTTGGCCGTAAGGGGCCCCTCCCAGAGTCTGCACACCCCTAGTGAGTGCGAGTACCCATTGTGATCACAAAGTGAGCCCGAGGGGCTGGTACTATTCTATGTGTTTACTTTATTTCAATTGTCTGTCGTTACCTGTTGATTGTGTTACTTTATGTCTTATCTTCCTGATTGCCTGGCATTGCCTGTAACTTGAGTATTGTACCCAAAGGGCAGATTTCTGGGATTATCTGCACTAATTGTTTTGCATTCATTTGCACAACTATTGAGAATTCATTTTTCAAAAGAGGTTTAGACTGAGCTAAGATGTTTTTAAGAGATTTCACAGTTTATTGTTTTTCGTAAATGGTTTTATATTGCTTCTATACAGCATGGTGATAGGCTTTACGTGATTTCTTACCGCTCAGTTGTTATTTACCTTTATTACTCATAGCAAGGTGACTGCCAGCGTTCGCAGCACCGCTTTTCTCCCTTTTCGTTCATTAGTCCTATTCTATATATTTCAAACCTTGTCGTTGTATTCATACTTTAATAGATGCTCGTGACTTGTGACACCCCGGTTTGGGCTGTGTCGGGTTGTACTTCCGCTAATTATTATCATTAAATCATATTTAAACTGCTTATGAATTGTTTAACTATTTAAAAGGACGAAATGGGTTTAGTTGGCTGGCCTTGTCCCCACGAGAGGTGTCATCACGACTGGATCTGGGTTTGGGTCGTGAGAAAAGTAGTAGTAAAGGAAAGTAGAAAAGGAAAGAAACAAAAGACAAGTGAGTTGTGCAATTGAAAAGGGAATGGAATGCTTAAAGGAATTAATCAAGTAATTTCACACAAAGGAGCATAAATTCACAATGACAGTCTGAAATGGTAAAAGCCTAATTATCCCCAACAGAGTCGGCGTGTTGTCGAGCCCCTTTTTTCTTGCGAAATTGGATTTATGACATTTGGAGGGACAACTCGTTCCTTTTGGGAACTGGGTTTTGCATTTGAAGAGTCACTACCTAATGATTAAAGTGATTTAGTACACCAATGGAGTTCGATTTGAATAACCAGAGATAGGGTTAGGGCTTGAAATTATTCTAAGGGGAAGGACTTAGGCACTCCTCAGAATCCACTAGTATGGTTCCCAACCAGACAGTTATTGTGGATTTCGGTGCAATTAACATATAAGCAGATTCGCTATTTTCTCCAGTTGATTCACAGAGATCTTTTCAGGAACATGGGCTTCATTCAAAATTTTCATCAATGTTTGGCGGTGCTCATCCGAGTGGATCAACAATGAAATCTGTGCCGGAGTCTTTCTCAACTGTGCTATAATGGAATAATCTTGTGCCTTCATCTTCTTCGAAAATTCTTCCACTTCTTCTTCAGTTACGGCCCTTTTTACTGGTACTGGATTATCTTTGGCTGTTTTAGCTTTCCTCAACTCTTCAGGTGCAAAGAATCTTCCTGAACGAGTCAGCCCATGAGTTTCACACACTTCTTCTCTAACTTCCTTCCCCTTATACGTCACAGTCACTCGGCTGTAATTCCATGGGACGGCCTTTTCACTAGTCACTGGCAGCTGAGTCACTGGCTTGATGATAACTGGATCTGTACGAATCCCTTTTACAACCACGACAGGCTTGGCAACTACCCCCGACACTACCACTTTAACTTGCTCTTGTTTCACTGCAATACTGCTTAAAGGCTCCTTCTTTATCACCACAACTGGCTTGCTAAAAGTCTCCTCTACCTTGATCAATGCCCTCCCACTGGTTGGTTTCTCATTTGATTTGTCCTCAGTGTCCCTGATCATCATTAAGGTTTGCGAAGGCTTCTTGTGCTCTCCCTTCTATACCAGCTCAATCATACGGGTTTCATGATGGGTAGGCAATGGATTCTGGGTGATGTTAGGTATCTCTGGGGCCTATACTTCAATCCGGCAGGTATCAATGAGCTCCTGGATGGCCATTTTCAAATGCCAGCATTTTTCTGTATCATGTCCCGGAGCACCTGAGCAGTACTAACAACTCACCGAGTGATCCAGGTTCGTTGGGGGAGGATTTGGCAATTTGGGTTCAATTGGACTCAACATGCCCAACTGTCTTAATCTGTGGTACAAGCTAGTGTAAGATTCTCCCAACGGGGTGAAAGACTTCTTCTTCTGCAGCCTATCGTTCTTAGATGCGGGGTTGGGTCGAAAACCGATTCCAGTGGGGTTTCTGTAGGCTCTCGGGTGTGGGTAGGTGCTTTAAGTATGGTAAGTGTTTTGTGGGGTACGTGCACGCCATTGGGGAGGAGGTTGGGGGTATGTTTGGGCATGGCGTACAGAGAAGTGTGGGACAAGAGGTGGGTAATAGCATTGTGGAGGGCCATATGGGGTGTGTTGGTAGGTTTGGGGATGGGGTCGGGGTTGGTGATAGTATGGTGATGGGCTCCTGGACCAAGTTCTCGATTCCGCTACTGCAACATCTTCTTTCTTTTTCTTTCCTAGTACCCCTCCAGTGCCACTATGGATAGCCTGGGTAGTCTCCTTGATCGTCGAATAGCTCATAATTTTATTAGACTTAAGCCCCTCTTCCACCATGCTTCCTATTTTCACAACCTCATTGAAATACTTGCCCACAACAGACACTAAATGGCCATAGTAGGTGGGCTCCAAAGCCTGTAGGAAGTAATCGACCATCTTGCTCTCTTTCATTGGATGATCGACTCTTGTTGCCTGTTCTCTCCACCGAAAATCAGCTCTAGGAAGCTTTCCCCTGGCTTCTTCTCAATTTTAGTCAGTGATAGACAATCCGAAATAATTTCAAGATTGTACTGAAAGTGACACGCAAATGCTTGGGCCAAATCCTCCCAGGTGTACCATCGAGCATGATCCTGGCGCGTGTACCATTCCAAGGCCGCACCACTAAGACTTTGGCTAAAGTATGACATCAATAACTCATCCCTTCCCCCGGCTCCTCTCATCTTACTGCAAAATCCCCTCAGGTGGGCTACCAGATCACTATGTCCATCATATAGGTCAAACCTGGGTAACTTGAATCCCGCAGGTAACTGGACATCGAGAAACATGCACAAATCCTTGTAGGCCACACTCACTTGACCTCTGAGACCCTGCATGTTTCTAAATGACTGCTCTAAACTCTTGACCTTTCGTATCATTTCCTCCTGTTCGGGGTTTTTGGGAGGTCTCTCTTCTTCAGCTGAGAGATCAAAAGGGGGAGTGTAAGAGCATGGCTCCGGTGGTTTGAGGGTGGGTTCAAGTGGGTAATAGTGGTTTTCATGGGTTTGGAACAGAGGTTCACTAGAAGACCTGTGTAGTGTGGCGGGTGGAGGCGCCACAAACACATGAGTAGTTGGTGGTGGAGGGCATGGGATTTGTTTAGGTGGTGGAGGTGGTGGTGTTTTGGAAGTGGTTCCGTAGTATTGCTGGTAAGTAGGGTAGGCCGGGGATGAGTTCACTGTGGGAGGATCTTGTGGCTGAGCTAAGGGTGGGATGTAGGCAGGGTTAGCAGGATTGGTTGGAGGTGGGTGTCCCTTTGACCAAGCCCGGTACATCTCGGCCATCTGTTGTTTCAATTTATACATCTCTTCCTTCATCGCGTTAGCATCCGCTACTTCTACTTCCCTAGACGGGTCGACAATGCTTTCTTCTAGCTCTGGGTTGACCATGTTTGACTTATCATTAGAGCGAGTGTTGTATGGATGGATTGCCAGAATACCAGCCAACTTAACCACTTCCCTGGACTCATCATCAACAACAGCTTCGTTAGCGGTTAGAGCATTAACAAATAGATAACCGCACATTTTGGGAATCATCTAAGTGGTTAACGGTTTCTATTATGCATTTTCTCGACTGCTTGCGTCATCCCGACTTTCCTTATTCCCGATTGCGACTATTTTTCTTTTATTCCTGCTCTTGCCTTTGTTTCCTTTTTGTTTAGTCATTGTTTCTTTTGTTGTGGTTTCTTATTGTCTTTCTCTCTTTTTCTCTTTCCTTTTTCCTTTTCACCTCTTTTCCCTTTTTATTTGGTTATGGTCAAATCCTATGGAGATTGCCTAAGTATCATGACCCCGCATGAATCAGACCGAGAGTAGTTCTTGAGGATATACAAAAATATTTTTTTTCTTTTGGGATTTTCAATTTTTCATAAAAACAAACACTTGGACTACAAGGACTCAAGAATTACAGACTCGAAATAAACTAACAGATTTAGAAAAAGATCAAAAGCCCTAACAGACTGCAAAATGACTTAACCGACTCGAACAAAAGTACTGACTCAAATAAAAAAAATCACAAATGCATTAAAGCCTTGAAAACTCCTGAAGCTCTTAAGGTGTTGTTTGGTCTTGCTGCAGGCTTGTCTGTAAGATCCACCTGGAGCCTTTCCAAATCTCTCATTACCTGCTGGACAAATGTCATGATTGCCGCAAAGAAAGTAGTCTGGGGCATGTCTTCACATATCTGGTATTTCATCACAATGTATTCTGCAATTGCCGTGACCCTTTCACAGATCCTACACTTCTCCCGTAATAAATCTTCAATTTGCCTGGTTCTAGCTTCCAAAGTTTGTTCAGATGCATGGTTTTGTGTCTGAAACTGTTGTAGATCCCTTTCCAACCTTGCTATCAAAGAATAACAATGCTCTCTCTCAGCTTCGAAATCTTTTCCTTGCTTGGCCATTTTTATTTTCAATGACCTTGACTTTCTTCTTCATACTTATCATCCCCTTGTCATATTTCTCCTTCAGCTGATGGATAAAATTGGCCCGTTCCCTTGCATCCGTGGCTATCTTGGCCCGAGCATTTGCTAACTCCACTTCAGCTTTCTGTAAATAATCCTCGAAACCACGTGCTTTCTGGGTAAGGTTGTAGATGAGTTTTTCATCCTTTCTACTCCTGCCTGGGTTATCAATTGCTATTTTCATTTTCCGGACTTGGGCCTTGAGAGCTTCATTCTATTTGATCAATCTTCTTTTCTCACCTTCGACTTCCCGAGCCTAGAGATCATTGTTGAATTCCATGTTTCTCAGTTTTTCTTTCAAGACACGAATCTCAGCTTGATACGCCTTTTTCTTTTCTCCCCATGCTAATCTTTCTTGGACTTCGTCATCGAAAGCTTGAACATGAGGTCTTTTAGCGGGCCTTTCAGGTTCAGGTTTCGGCTCGGTGGTCACACAAGACCTTTTTTCCAACCAAGCGGCATAGTTTGGATCTACTTCTCCTTTTGCCATGTCTGGTACCTGGGTGCCAGTTTTAAGATACCGGCAGCTTTTCCAATTCTGTTGAACCAAAGCCTCGGGTAATGTGGCTTCTGGATGCAACTCTATGACTTGAGTGCTCAAATCTTCATCTTCGGGCACAATCTGATACATTCCTAGTTGTCTCAAGACCCTTTGCGGTGCATATGGCTGAATACTCCTTACACACATTATCCTCATGTAACCATTGGTTGCTGTCATGTATATAGCCTCCGTCTTCGGGAGCCATCCTATGGACCACTCAATTTGACTTGCTTTGAGAGCTTTCAAATGATACACCCATGCTTCAAATCCCTCTGGTACACCGTAATCTTTTACCCTCTCTTATGTAACCGATGATGAAATTATTCGGGCTCGAACCATAACTCATGAATCTGGGGTGGTGACAAAGATGCTCGATCATCCACATTTGTAAGAGGATGTTGCAACCTTCAAAGAACTGGGCCCCAACATTGCACAAAGTTAACACACGGTAAATCTCCGCCAGCACCAACGGGTCAAGTGTATGATTCTTCATGGTGGTGAGGATCTGTGCAATTCTAGCCATACGAATATCAACTGTCCCCTTCTCATTTGAAAAGATTATAATCCCCAAGAATGCCACGATAAATGCAAACCGACGATGAATTTGCCAACGACCCTTATCTTGCCTGTTGCTCAGCCCCTTCTCATGTACTTCAAAACCAACAGAATGACCAAACCTGAAGTATAGGAAGCGGAAAGCACAACACCTTTCGCTCACCCGATTTTTACTTATCTGTTTGCTAATGTTCAAGAGGTCAAAAAACTTGTACACTGACGGAGTCCTTGGAAATATAAGCTGTTGCTTCCTCAGATCTCGTCTAAACTCAATTTACCTGGCTATCTCCTCCAAGGTAGGGGTAATCTCAAAGTCCGAAAAGCGAAAAACATTACGAGCATGGTCCTAGAAAGTTATCATAGCCTTGATCAGATCATCTCGTGGTTTAATCTACCAAATGTCCATAAGAGTTACCAATAGTTCTTTCACCCATTTCTGACCATCTTGATCCAAATCATTCCACCACATGCGCAAATGTACCCATGCCTGTTCCCTGACCACTTCTGGCGGATCCTGGATAGTATTCATTTGTTCCTGTAGAAAGATAGGGTTGGGGTTGACTCTAATGGCCCATTTTGAAAACAATTTTCTAGTTTTAAAACAAAGACCATGATTCCCTCCTTGATATGCCCACTTTAGCCAAGTGGCTATTTTTGCAAATATGGCCCCTTCCCAATTCCATATGAAATTTTGAGGCCAGTGAGGGTTTATTTTGTCCATTCGATTACGAAAATAGCCCTTTGACAATAGATGAATATTCTAAGTCTATCTTGGTAAGAACGGCTTAGAACACTACCGACACTGAATCGGCTTAATTTGACTGACTGCATCTATTTGACTCCCTCACTTCCCTCTTTTTTCTTCTTTTTTTCTCTTGTTTTTTTCAAAATAAATGCCAGACCTTATGTAGGTTGCCTGCGTATCCCATATCCGATGGGAATCAGACCCGCGTAGTTCGGCCAATTTGGTTTTTTGAAGTGACTATTTTTGTAAAAAAAAATAGTCAGTAGAGTTTCGGGGTATTTTCAAGCATTGGGTTTTTTCAGAACTGGGTTTTCTCCCTTCCTACATCACTCTTAGTCTTTTCCTCTCTCTTTGTTTTTTATTTGATTTTTCCTCACATTTCCTTTCTTATTTAGCCGGTCAGCATCGAAGACAAAACAAATAAATGCTCACGTAGCATATAAAATGCATCATGATGGTCCGTTATTTTGGGGCACCTGTCCTAGACGGGCCCAATCCCTGTGTTGAGTCCCCTAAGTCAAAATGCACATGATGCAAGCACGCGCTCCTACTAGGGATCCGACATGAGGTTGTGTTCTTCTAAGTTTAAAAACTTGGGGTTTTGGTCTAGACATGGGGTACCTGAGCGGACAACTGGAGCTGAAGAGGGGGCGACATACTGGGAGCACTAAAGTCTGCCCGGCCTTGTCGCTTGCCCAACCTCGCTTTATTTGGTATATTTTTCTAGAAAACGCGGGCTACGCGAACGTATGCACCATTTAAAAAAAAATGCAAAGGGTAACGTAAGAAGACAATTATATACAATGCAACAATATTAAAGCGGTAAGTAGATAGCATTTAGCACAAAGGTTCACAAAATACAATAACATCAATAATAAATAAGCCAAATAAAAATCATAAAACAAGCTCGAATTCTTGAACCTTGAACAAAAGTTCTGAGTTCTTGTCTCAGCAGAGTCGCCAGAGTTGTCACACCTCCTTTTTCCTACTACACCCCTCGAGAGGGTATAATAAAGGGAGTTTTTCCACTTAAAGGACAATTGAAACGGGATTCATTTTATTTAAATCAGAGTCGCCACTTGGGAGATATATGGTGTCCCAAGTCACCGGTTTAAATCCCGAATCGAGGAACGAATGACTCTGTTATACAGTCTACGAACCAGAAACCCGGGTAAGGAATTCTGTTAACCCAGGAGAAGGTGTTAGGCACTCCCGAGTTCCGTGGTTCCAGCAAGGTCGCTTTGATCCTACTTGGCTTATTAAATTATTTAATTACTGATTTTAAACCTAGGTGAATTTGTTTCTTTCACCGCTTTTAATTAGAAAATTATCTTGAAATGGGTTACGCGTACATATACCTGCCCGTTTGGTGCATCACAAATCATGTCATGCGAACATGTCCACAATTAATAACGCTTAATTATTATTAGGAAAGTTTGGGCCAAAGTTGCGCGAACGCGTACTCTGGTTTTGTTTTTAGAAGAGTAGTCGTGTTACGCGAACGTATATGTGAGCACGTGATTTTTGCCCCACAAGAAAATCACTCCCAAAATTTAAAATAAAATAGTCTTTTGTTGTTTGCAATTTCGTGGATTTTGTTGTTATTTTTGATTATTTGTTCGCATTTGTGTGTGCGTGTTGATTTGTTTAAATTAGTTAAAAATACAAAAATATTGCATTTAGGACTCAATTCTGCAATTAGGAGTTAATTAATATTTTTGGTGATTTAGGATTTTTTGGTTTTGATTAATTAAAAGATAAAGAAAATGAAGAGGAACCCGAAATTGGGCCAAAATCCAACATTAGACTCGAAGGCCCAAACCAAACGACCCCAACCCGGTCCAAGTCCCTGATCTTTCAGACCTCACCAAACGATGCCGTATTGGCGTCCTAAATCTGAGCCGTTGATCAAGCTAATCAAATGGTCCAGTGCAATTCCCGTCTAAGGCCAAACGACGACGTTTAGGCAGGCTAAAATGGAGCCGTTCATCTCACTTAATCCGACGGTCTCAAGCTCTCCCCTATACGCGACCCATTTCACCCCTAACCAACCCAACCCCTCATTAAACCAAACGACTCCGTTCTGCATCAAAACGACCTCGTTCCCCTCTCCACAATCAATCCAAGCCGTTGAAATCATATGATCCAACGGCTTGGATCAATTGAATCCTTTCAATATACCAAAAACCCAAAACCTTTCTCCGTCTCATTCCCAAACCCTTCCCCTGTCGTCTCCCTCAACAAACTCAATAAGACCCCCACCAAACCCTCGCCGCCACCCTATCCCCTCACCGTAAACCCGGCAACAACGACTCCTATGACCGCCAAAATAACACCCCCCGAACCACCATTCCATCCCCTCCACGAATCTACGAGTCCCTTACCTCGAATCAACCCCAGACTTCTCGAATCTTCAATCAAAGATTCGAGCCAAAGCTCGACCTACCCTAAATCACCCTAAATTGATACCAGACACTCCTCTCACCTCCCTCATAACCAAACCAAGCCTGGTTTGGTTCGAATCTAACCAGAAAGCGTTGAGCCCTAAAATGTCCGTATGAACCCCAGAAATCTGAAAGGGAGCTTCCGGTTGAATTCAATAGGAGTTTGAGGTCTAACAGACCTTAATCTAGGTGTTATCAACTTAGAACACCCCGATTAAGGTCCGTTTGGCCTCAAAATTTTCAAGTACGAGTTGGTCCAGGGTCTTTTCAGGTTTCTGAGCTTTCTCAAGGTATTTTCCTTTTCTTTCATCTAGCTTTACCTAACTTTATATTTGTTTGATAGTTGTGTGATTATTTTTATCTTTTTTGATTTTTGCTAAATTTTCTGCTCCCATCTTCAGTAGACCTTTTATTTGGTCGATTCCTTCTGCTTGTTCGATTAACGGTAACAAATTGTGTGTGTAGTTTGTTTAAGGTCGTCCAGTAATTAAGTCATATGTTTGATCCCCTGATTCTGCCCGGAAACTATGAATCACTGATTCGTAGGTCGATTATTTGTTATCAATTATGCGTGTTGTAATCGATTAAACGAACATCGTCGATTAGTTATATAGTTTTGTTTAGAACAGTAGGGCAGTAGTGTCTAATACTGATTAGTTCCATCCGAACCACTATTTGAATTGGAGTCTGGATTGTCTATGAATGAACTTAGGACTCTGAATTGGTTATAGCTGGATTAGATTTAGTTGCAATTCAAAAATGAGAATTCAGAGATTAGTGGACTGCCATCCTTAAGCATATGTTGAGCCATTAGGGCAACCCATAATGTAGATACACCCTGGAAATAGTGGAACCTGCTGTTACAGCAGGACACTCACTATTGTCTGAACT